>JAWQRN010000095.1:0-39467 GCA_033557685.1 Sperchopsis tessellata
ATATAATAGAGTGACAGAAAGGTTAGTAGCAGTGTTTTTGGAGAAATAAATAATTAGATTTTTTTTTGCCTAGGTTAAAGTTATAACCCAAAATAAAATATGTTGTGCAAGTGGTAAAATAAATATAAGCATAGAGGAGCTTATGTGGAAGTGACTAGGGCTATAGGTGTAACAACAATAAAGTTGACATGAATGTACAAGTAGCACCTACGAAGAAGAAAGTATGTAAGATGCAACGTAAAACACAATGACAGTGTACGCAAAGTAGTTATGGAGTACTTTAACCCTTTTAGTTCTAAACCTGAAAATTTGTAATCAATTTCCCAGTTGCGGGCTTAAATGTGGTGTCTTGATCCACTTGTACTTTTTGGTAATCAAGTACTAGATCATAAGTGTTATCTCCATTATCTTTATCACTTGAACCTTGCAATGGTAATAATCTATGGACTATTACATCACTATTATATATTTGTCAATCACCAATATCTGCAGGAAGTTTTTCTTCGTCTTCACAAGCACTATATTCATAATTATCACTAATTGGGTTAAAAATATTGTTAAATTCTTCTTCATCAATAACATTGCTAATGAAACTATTAAAAAACGAAAATATTGTAATCTGTTAGCATCTGCGACAGATACACATGTACTGAAAAGCATTTGAAAGACTCGCTATACAAACAATATATATCGTGGTTGACGCATTTATGAATAAATGCATAACATTGGCACTAAAGGGGTTAAAAAAATAAATGCATTGTGTGACTAACTGAGACTACACAGTGAAGTGGAATGATAGAAAGAAAAAAAAACAACTTCAATTTAAATTATGTGTAGTCTAGTTTTGTGTTATTTAAATTTTTTAACTTAGTTTCAATCTGTGTTTTTTTATATTTTTGTGTTTGTGATTGATTTTGTGTCTATTTATTTTTGATGTGTATTTATATTTGGTGTACTTAAATATTTTTGTTGTGTGTGATTTTTCACGTTCATGTGTATAAGATTATTTGTAATTTTGTGTGTTCATATTATGTATTTTTTGTTTTTATGTTTCATGGATTTGTGCATAATTTGAATGTGTTTTATATATTTATGTGTAATTTAAAGAAGTGTGTAGATGATTTGTTGCAAGATTTGTAAATACATTATTAATATGGTTGATGTTCCTGACACTATAAGTAAACATGGGTCTTAGATTGAAAGATTGAAGAGTAGAAACAGTGACAGTCTCCCTGTTATTCCTTTTAAAATTGGCATTGAAGTCACCATACAGAATGATGCAAATGTTTAATCTCAAATCAATGACATCAAAAACTCTACTTAACATGTATGAATAAATCAAAATTACCTGGAGGAGATCTATATAAGTTAGTATAATTAAATTTACAATTACAAAAGAAATTCTGGTGATTTCACATTGCAGCCCCAAAGTTGAATCGTCTACCTTAGGTATTATCGTAACTCCATCATGTACCA
Source organism: Sperchopsis tessellata (assembly GCA_033557685.1). Classification (NCBI taxonomy): domain Eukaryota; kingdom Metazoa; phylum Arthropoda; class Insecta; order Coleoptera; family Hydrophilidae; genus Sperchopsis; species Sperchopsis tessellata. The sequence goes on from JAWQRN010000095.1 coordinate 1,477, forward strand.
AACTTGATCTTGGGAAATGTACGGCCACTGAAAAATTACTCAGCCAATAACTTTTTATCCATGTTCACAAAAGCAGCACAATATACTTAAATAATTGCACTTTAAAAAAGCATGTAGTTTGTTGTATCTGTAATAAATTGAATATTGAAACAATATATGTTGCAGCTCTGAAAGGGTCTAGAAAATGCTGATACCATAGAAGTTGCAATGAAAACCGTGCCGCATTCTGACAATGCAGTTAAATTGTTTGTTGTTCCCGCTGACACTTCAGAAAAGACAAATCCTTTTTGGCAAAGCCATATCTGTTTTGAGCACATCTTCTTTTAAGGAAATATCTACTCCTATTTTAAAGCACTTATTGTCTTTTGATGTATTCATTGTTTCCATGGCCTCAATAATATAGGCTTCTGCCAGTTAACCAGGTTTTCTTGTTAAATAATCCTTAACGATGTTTTATGTTTAGTGACTTTATAGAATTAAGAGACAATAAAATTGGGCTCATATATTATTTCATCATTCTTCTCAATATAAACACAATTAAGGACTTGTTAGCATATAATGAGTTACCTAACATCCTAAAGTAATTTGTTGAGTTATTTAATCTATGTAACCAAAATTCTGACTTTAAAGCCTTGCTTTAATAAAATAAAAAATTTCATCAGTTAGAACCCTGTTATTCGTAGGTCGCTAACTGTATCTTTTTGCCATATGTATAAATTTAAATATATGTTTTATCAGATATGCGTACGTTCGCACAAATTGAAAACTTGAAATAATAATGTATGTCAAATGACAGTATTTATGTTTTGTAATAATTGTGACATGTTTTCTTTGCTTATGTATTTTAATATATTTTATCATAAAATTTGAGCGGAGTGTAGTACCTATCAAAACTTCATTAATATTTCTTTACAGACATAATACAAAAATTACTATTTTTCTAAATAACCTGTATCGTTTCTATAATACAATCGTATAAATAAATGTCTATTAATTTTCTTAATTTATAAACCACTTATTTCTTAGCTTATATTTCTTTGGCTCTTATTTGTTTTATATTAAATGTTTTAATTTATAAGTGATAATTATTAGTATTTAGAAATAATAGTTGTATGTGAAATTGTTTAGGTGGCAGAAGTGACAAGTAAAAATTATTGCAGACTAAGTATAAATGGTTGGTTTCATGCTGACAATCCACCTAAATTTGAGAGTCCTGTATATACACCTCCATCAACTGGTATATATGGTAAAAGTGCCTTATTACCTATAACTACCGATGTAAATATAGAACAGTGGATTGATCATGATTACTTAAATGCTGATACAGTACAAGACATTCAGGAGCAAATTGAAGAAAGTTCGGAAATATCTTTACAAAATTATTTCAAAGACCACAAATACACATTAGTTATGGAAGCCTTAAATAACGAAGGTAAGTATTTTTTTGAAACCGCTGATCTATTATTCAACATAAATCATTTAAATAATATTAGTTTATTCCAAATCAGAAAATTTGCTGAAATCGGGATTTTAACCTATGCATATATTGTTGGACCATCCTGAAGTAAAATATGATACAATCTACCTTCGTTCTATTATTTGTTCAAATTTCTAATTTCGTATTTAAATAGGCCTGAACAATTATTTATTGTCTTAGATAACTTATTAAATTCCTGAACTGCGTTGTTCTTTACTTGTTCCCTCACATTTTCTGGTAAGATGAGAACTCTCTATTTTAAACTTTTGCAAACAAGAGCACTGAATTCAGTTTCATAACTGCCTTCTGACCACATATGATCACTGCCATTTTCACAGCTTGGTTTAACCAACTCCTGACCACAGTATGTGGTTTCTTGTTTCAGGCAATCAACCAGGCCATTTCAAGACTAGACTTTAATGCTGAAAGTTGATCAAATGCACCTTTCAAGTTTCTATCCTGTCTTGGTCTTTTGACAGACCTTTACAAATTTACAAAGTATTCTTGCGCTTTAGAAGAAAGATGTGAGTGCAGATTATCCAGGTGCAGATAATTCTGAAAGACTCTGCAGTAAATACTTTCAAACAGACAACACACTATAGTTTCGTTATTACTTTGTCTTCTATTTCTGTGAACCCATAATTGAGGAACTCTTCATCGTATGTTCTTTTCCTATTTGGTGTAAGGGTAAAAGAAAAAATGATTGAAAAACGGTTTGATTTTAATGGCCTACCTTGTGAAATTTCTAAATTACTACTTGAACAGTAAAAACCTGGATAACAAAATACTATCACATAAAGAATTCATATCTATTGACTGGAACCAGGGACAATTATTGATACCAAGATACGACACTGTGCTAGACTGATTAAATGGGATGAAGCAACCATAACTAATGTATATGTATGTATGCATTAATATGATTTAATATATTTCTAAAAGATATCTATATTTTTTCATTTTTGGGAAGGGTTTTGGCTCAACGGTATTTTACAATTTATGTAATTAATTAAAATGATTTTCTTTGTCGATGTCGAGTCTTCAGACTTTTTTTTTATATATATTTAGCACCATTGTGCCCACAAATAAAACTAATCTTAAAGGCTAACCATTCATTTTCATCTAATACATCTTAAAACTAAATCCCTGCAACCTAAACTCAATCCACCGATATCCCTTAGTTTCCTCTCGTAATTACTCACACTTCTCTCACGCACTATGTACTGCTTTTACACACAACAAACTACACAAGGTCATATGGTTTGGTTCTCTTAAGTTTTCGGACTTGGTGTTGTCCGTCCAGCAATCGAAGAGCCTCTGCATTTACGTGTAGGTGTAACCTGTATTCAAGCTTGCCTGTAAACCTTTTAATCTCTTCCTTTACAGTTGGGATCCCTAGATCTCTATGTATGTCAGAGTTGCGAACATACCAGGGTGCATCCACTATGTTTCGCAATACATTGTTCTGAAATGTTTGAATACACTTGATGTTAGAATCGCTGGCACAGCACCAAAGCTGGATACCGTAAAGCCATACTGGTTTCAAGATTTGATTGTAGATCAGTAATTTATTTTAGATTGATAGTTTGGAATTTCTTCCAATCAGCCAATAGTGCTGTCTATATTTTAGGCCTAATTCCTCTCTCTTCTTCTTAACATGTTTCTTCCACCTGAGTTTGGCGTCCAGGTTCATGCCGAGATATTTGGCAATCATCGAGTATGGTATTATTGTTCCATTAATATCTTTTGTTGGTTTAATTTACCTGAATCGATTTAAGTTCGTTGAGCTTAATTTTCCATTGTCTGGTCCAGTCTACTATTACATTGCTTGCTGCCTGCAGTTTTCTGATTACACTTTCCTGATTTTGATCTACTGCGAGAAGAGCAGTATCATCAGCAAATGTAGCAATGACAGTCTCATCCAGCTTAGGTAAGTCGTTGGTATACAGCAAGTAGAGAATGGGCCCGAGGACGCTGCCCTGAGGCACACCAGCTTTTATTCCTTTTATCTCGGAGTATTCATCTTCTTGTTTAATTCTAAACAATCGATCGGATATATATGATGTTAGTATGTCAGCGTATTGCTTTGGTAACATTCTGTTTAGTTTATATATCAAGTCCTCATGCCAAACCTTGTCGAAGGCCTGAGCGACGTCTAGAAAGACTACAGAACAAATTTGTTTTTCTTCTAAGGCACTTTTGATGATTACAGTTATTCTATGCACTTGATCTATTGTTGAGTGCTTTTGCTGAATCCAATTTGATCATCTGGGATTAGATTATTGTTTTCTATTATTGGCCTTAGCCTCTTGACCAGTAGTTTCTCAAAGAGTTTTGAAACCATTGGAAGAAGAGAGATCAGTCTATAGGATTTGACATCATTAGGTTGTTTCCCTGGTTTTGGCAACATTATTACTTCTACAACCTTCCAGCACGCAGGAACGTGTTTTAATTTGAAGGCTGTATTGTAGAGGTAGGTCAGCATAACTATCCCTTTTCGAGGCAGATGCTTTAAAATTTTGTCCGGTGATTAAATCGTACTCCAGTGCTTTCTTTGGGTTCAGATTAGTTCTTATCTCCTCAGCTACTTCTCTGGGGGTAACTGTGGTGATATCTTCAGATGTTATATTATCAATGTTGTTTATAGTTTGATTTACATGCCTTAGTTAGGGACGAATGGTCCGTTGTTGTTTCTTATAGGAGGAATGGAGGTTACCGGTCTTTTAATCTTTTTGGTTGCCTTCCAGAGTGAGTAGTCTGCTTCTTCATATGCTGATAATTCCTGTAAATAGAAGCTAATATATTCTTCTTTAAGGTTTTGAATTTCTCTTCTAAGCTGCTGACTTTTGTTGTTAAGTATGGTTTTATCTGAAGGACCTCTCGATTGTTACCATCTTCTTCTAGCTTTTCTTTTTTCCTTGACGAGCTTCCTGATCTCAGCCGGATAGTTACACCTTTGGTTATGTGTTTAGTCTCTTTAGTGTTTTTATATGCCGCTGTTTGGATAATCCTAATGAGGTTTTCAGCTTCTTTTTCTAGTTGTTCAGTCGTTCTAAGGTTGATGTTCAGGGTGATGTTGTTCTGAAGATCAGTCTGAAAGCTTTCCCAGTCAGTAGTTTTGTTAGGAAGGTTGGCTCTAGCTGTCCTTTTTATTACCTTTTCATTTAGCGTTAATATTACAGCCGAATGGTCTGAGTTGATGTTTTCCTCCACCTCCTCAAAGCCAGGCGATGCTTTTCTAGAGATAAAGAAATCAAGTAAATCTTGAGTTTTTTCAGGATCAGTGGGCCAATACGTTGGCTTGCCTGTCGAGTGATAATTGCAGTTTAGTTCCTGTATTGCTCTTCTGAGTTCCCTTCCCTTGGTTGTAGTTAACCTCGATCCCCAGTCCACATGTTTCGAATTGATGTCCCCTCTGACAATAAATCTTTCGCCAAAGTGTTGCAAGAGCGTTAAGTAGTCTTCCTTTCTAAGATTGTGTCTTGGCGGACAGTGGACCGCACCGACTCTTAGTGTTTTTTTTGTCAACATGATTCCAATTACTGTCAGTTGAGTATCCTCTCTTTGCAGTTGACATTCCTCAATATGTTTGATTGTTGCTTTTATTACGACTGCACTACCCCCCTTGGCTTGGTTGTCTGGGTGGGAGGTGTGATATGTTTTGTATCCTCTTATTTTAAGATAAGATTGGTTTGCCATGTGTGTCTCAGAGATGAGGCAGACATCTATGTACTGGGTATTTAAAAAGATTTCAAGGTCGTGTTTTCTGTTTAGGATGCCATTGACATTCCATGTAGAAATACGTAAGTCTTTTTTATCCATAATCCAGCCTTGCCTTAGGTATAGCGCCTGTTTTCCTGGCTTCCAATTTGTCTAGTCGTGCATTGACTTGATCCAATGTCTTCATCATATTCTGCATAAGTTGCATCATAGATGTTTCAGATGTTGATGTAAGAGGTGCTGATTCTGCTGATTTCTGCTGCATAACTTGGGCATATGATACCCCAGTCCCTACTGTATTAGGATCTGCTATTCTTGGTTCAGGGTTGGCTTTTTTGACTTTTATGGAGTTTTCCCTTCTTTTCTGTAGTTCCTTTGCTATTGAACATCCCCTGTAATTAGCAGGGAGCTCTCCATTGCAGTTAATGCACTTAACAGGAGTATTCCTTGTTTTAGTGCAGTTTGTGGTTAGATGCTCTCCTGCGCATTTAACGCAGGTTGGATTTCTTTTACAGAATTTTCTTGTATGTCCGTATCTTTGAAATGGTTTACATTGCGGGATAAGTTTACTATTCCTTACTGCCTCTATTTTTACTTTCATACTGTTGATGTACTGAAGGCCATACATTTTATTGATGTCCTCAGTTCTATCAAATACTGGCATATTCAGCGGCTACTTCTATAATTTTGATTTTTTTTCCTTTAGTTCCTCGGCTATTTGTTCTGCAGCAGGTGAAGGATGCAGGTTTCTTGCCATTACCTTGATAGGTCTGGAGGTTTTATTGTCGTACGAGTGCCATTCAATGTTAGTGTTGTTTATTAAAGCTGTAAGGGTTCTATATTCTTCATCAAGCTAGTTCTGTAGGTTATTTGTGTTTAATTTTTTCCTGATTTCTCCATAATCGTCTACATTGCTTAGGATTATCGGCGATGGTTTAGCTACTTTGGGAATTTAGCTATTTGCTTTTTGAGGCTTTCATTGTCTTTTTCAGGTGAGTCATTGGCTTTACGCTTTTTATTTCTATTTTTAGGTAGGAGTAAATCTGTTTCTCGGGTAACCAATTTTTCCTTTCCATCTGAATTTTTTCGACTATAAGATTCTTCCTTTGATGGTTCGTCTTCCTGTGATTTTGTTAATTTCTTGTTTTGTGCCTGTAATGTATTTACTTGCTCTCTTAATTGATTAATTTCGTTCAAGGCCTGATGCAATTGCACTTGTAGTTTATCGATTATTTCATGTTCTTGGTACTTGTATTCCTTCTCCTATCTTTTTTTCTCATAGTGGTTACTGCTGCCATATTTTGCTTGGAACCCTCTCTGTTCACTGCCAAGTTTTCAGGGCAGGGGTTTTGTCTTTCCCTGTGGGGTGGTGTTCTAGGGATTCCCCACTTCCTCAAAGGATTTTCTTCTACTGTTCCGGTAGCTAAAGTGGCCCAGTTCCCTACCTGTTCATCAGACTGAAAATAAATTTTTTTTTCGATTTTAGATTTCTCTCGGTGCAATATTAACATTGCCTATTTAAACAGACAGGATTTTTTTGAATAAAATTACTCGGTCACGAAGTTACAAACTTTCATTTATAATTTAATGAATGAAAGTTTTGTCACTTACACACACAAATATGTATACAAAAGATAATAGCAATAAATAAACTGTTTATGGTACTGAAAATATTATTTGGAATTTCCATTTTTGATGGCAAAGTTGATGCAGGACATTATTGCATCTAATATATTTTAGTTTTTTTTTTTTTCAGTTAAGGTACTCTACATAGTGTTATTATAAAAGGAGAAAAACTTTGATTTACCATAGAGAATTTATACCTATATTACTTGTTTGAATTACTTATTTATAAATAAAATTTGCAAACACTTCAAACAGTAATCTCAGAAAATAAATTATTCTTATATTAAACCGGGTATAATGTCCATGCAACATCTACTTGGTAATGTGCTTTTACCATGAACCTGAAGCAGATCTTGACGTTTTAAACAGTTTTAACGGGGTATATCTCATATTTAATAACTTAATTAAAATTATCAGTTTGCAGTTAATAGTAACAACAAAACAAGACTATAATGGAGCATGTTAGTACAAACTTTATAGAATATTGACTGTAAATATACAATAAAGTATTGACTGATTTTCCATTATTATTCCATTATAATTTTGTAATAATATATCTGCATTATGGTTTGCTTTTTATTACTGCGTAAAGAGTTATGAGAAAATAACCATTTTGGGGTCTGGTATGAAGAAGAAAATTCATATATAAACTTTTATTAATTTCAAGGTCCCAGTGAATTTGGAATAAAATCAATCAACTGGAAGTAATTCTTTGGGGCCCACACAATTTTATCTATTTTTCTAGAAAATTTAAACAAACAAAACATTTGAAATATATATTTTTTTTGCACTTCTCATTGCTTTGATAGTAATAGATAATATCCCAAGTTTCAAAGTTTTCGTTAATTTATAATGACCTCAATCAAATTAAATGTTAAACCCCTAGGCCTAGTATGATCAATCATGTCTCCTTTTTGTATTATTATTATCGTTATTATAAAGAAATATTCAATATGGTGTGACTGTGGCAGGTATCCGTGGTGCGCAAGCTATTTATTTAAATGTGTGCAACATCCAATGTTTCTACAGGTTTGTTTGTATATTTGTAAATTGAAACTCTATATTCGGCAGCCTATGACTAGCAGCACATTTCATAAATCAGCTAGTCTGTGTCAAAGGTCTGAAATGAAAATATTTGATGTGAAATCGTGCACTCTTCAGGTCTGGATGGTTATCTAGTCTATTAACTTAATTTCTTTTTTCTATATACATGGAGATGTTTTTCTGATATTAATGTTTTTCCTTTGTATAGATAGTATATGGTAGAAGTACAGAATATAATTTATGTTTGTATTATTTAATGATTAGCTAAAAAGATTTTTGGAAATAAGTGAGTGGAGAGGGAAATGAAATGATCAATATTTGGTTACGTGAAAAATGAGTCTGTGACAATTGTAAAGGAATAAGATAGCAGAAAGTATCACTATATAAAGAATAAAAGTAGAAAAATATATAACGAAAAATGTGAATATCAACAAGTATAAAAACTTAATTAGAGAGCTTAAAAAGTTGAACTTAGTTTGAAAGACTTATGGTGTTGTAAATAATAAGAAAACTAAATGTAGTCCATGGACGGAAGTAGTTAACACAGCAGTTTGGAAAACGTGAAATGCTTTTTTAAGAATGTTAGTCTGCAATTAGATATTAAATATACAAAGAAATTAGTAGATGAGCATAAGATATAATCAAAGAAGATAAGGAAGAATAAAAAGATAGGAGAGGTAGATACTATAAATGATGAGATTTGCAACATTTCAGAGTGTATATATGAAGAACTGAAGAGATATTCAATGTATTGGGAGTACAAATTAGTTTGGTCTGTTTTTTTTTTTGTCAAAAATGCATATATTTCAAAACAAAATGAAAGAACATATTAATCAAAGTATTGTCCATTTCTGATTACGACTTTTTCCCATCTCTCAGGCAATTTTCGAATTCCATCTCGAAAAAATATCTCATGTTTTGAGGTTGTCTAAGTTTCGAGCCAATTTTGATTTCTGCGAAAGAAATGAACCGGTGACCTGCCAAATCATGCAGCATGTTGATGTTGAGGTCGATAGCAACGATTGACCGGGCATAGCGTAGTATTTTTTCTTTTTGGGGTTATCGTAGAATATCCATTTCTTTTTGCCTTTCAATCAGCTGCTCGCAAGAAAAAAGTCGCCTTTCAACGTGTCTTGGTTTCAGTTCATGAGGAATCTAATTGCCTTGCTTTTGAATCATTCCTATGGATTTCAATCGTACGGAAACTGGTTGTTGAGTCACTCCAAATGTATCTGCAAGCTCCTCCAATCTTCATCGAGTAATGCCTCCAATTCTTTGTCTTCGAATTTTTTTGGCTGTCCAGAGAGAGGCTTGTCTTCAACGTTGAAATCAGCATTCTTGAAACGTCAAAACCATTCCCTTCATAATTTATCAGTTGGAGCATTGTCACCATAAACTTCCACAAGCATTCGATGCACTTCAGCTGCACTTTTCTTCCAATTAAAGCAGAAAACTAAAACCTCTCACATATGATGGTTAGTTAACACAAATTTCGACATATTCAACACAGTAAAAAACAAGGTTTTTTATGAAACTCAAAGCGATATAAACTGAGTGATTGACAGATGTCTAACCTCTCTAAAACAACCGAAATCAGCTGTAACTATGAAATATTCAGAACAGCCAGAGCTATCTTCTGAAAATGGACCAAAATAATTTTTACTCTCAATAATGAAAGGAAATCATGGGCGACCTGATAATATTCTGTAACAAGCATGTTTCAGTAGAGTCTCCAGTATTGTTGTTCACAAGTGGTATAGAAGGTATTGCCAGTTAACCCTTGAAATGAAATTGACTGGATGGGGATAAGGAAAGTATTAGGCAGCTACTATGGTTATTTACCTTAAGTTTGTAGTAAAACATAAATAGATCATATTACTAATCAGCTGATGTTAAGTAAAGGGAAAAGTTATACGATTAACAAAACGCAACAAAATTTGATAGCGAGGATTCAATCCCAATAAGCAGCTCTCGCTGCAACGGGCCACTCAGGTACTTGGCTCACTTTCAGTTTTCCAATCAATGGAACAAAATCTACTACACATCCTCTCATCCTGCACCAATCACTAAATTTTGTCTCTTTCTCTCACATCTGAAGCGGGCTATTATCTTTGTTCCAATCATTTAGGTATTTAGAACCCTCTCCGTACTGTGCAATTCTTTTATGTATGTGCTATTACCTTGTAATATATTGCATATTTTTTGTTTTGTTGGATTAATTTCTTTCAGATCAATATTTTTTCTGCCATACACGGATCTGTCTAACTTTTTCTATCACCTCCTCATCATATTCAAACTGGTAAACATTTTAGTGAAGAAATGAAACAATTTTAGATATATCGAACATTAAGGCAGGTGTAATTCTATACTAGTGGAAAAATTGGATAGCATAGAACGAAACTCACTCAAAAATACTGTACACTACTTTAGAATTAAAAAAAAAGTTGTAATAAAAAGTTGATCAACCATTTATTTAATCCCATAAATTTCTGTTTATAATCGTTGATAAAAGTGTAAGAGTGGATCAGTAACGAGAGACTTATCTATATAGACTCTAATTTTTATTTTGTTTATAGATGTAAAGTGGAGAAAGTTTGGTCCACCAAATAGGAGAAACTATGAAGTCCTAGTTGAAGAAAATTTACCTGAAATATTACAAGATTTTTTGACTCTCTTTAGAACAAGGGAAATGTTTGCCTTACTTGAAGGGTATACGGAGCTCGAGTTAGCGAGCAAAACTGGAACAATGCGATATGAGTTACAAAGGTGGAAGCCAGGTTGTTATTCAGTAAGTACTATTAAATTAACTGTTGCAAAATTGAATATTTTTATATGTCAATCTTTCTAGTCCCCCTTTATTAATTATTGCGAAGGTCTTTGGTAAAATTTGTTTCTCTATATTTTGACGGTGTGGCACTGAATCTAAATGAGCCCATAAGACCATACCTAACTAGATGTGATATCATTTCATACCTTTGATGCAAGTATAATGATGCAGTGTACTACACGATAGCATATACTCAACACAATATATAAATTTATATATATAATATAAAAAAGTATTTCTTTATCAATTGACAGAGCAAATCAGTCAGTTCCACCAAGAAAGTATTCTCAGACTTGCTTGATGCCCAGGTTCCGCTTAATCTTAGACCTTTCAACTTTACTGCAGTACATATCATGAACTTCTGTTATTTTTTCAAGCGTAATGAGATATACATTAATAGTACAAAATTTACATATTTTCGAAAAGTTCTACAACTATTAATATGCTTCATCGGTGTCGGATTATATAGAATGGCACTACATCGAAATGCCGATAGGACACAACCGTGTGTTTGTTTACATATACGTACGTTGCAGTACGAATAATTTTAATTATTAGAAACAACAACCTATGATGCAGAAAACCAGACCTAGACTCTAAGCATATATACAAAAAAAAACGCTTATGGTGGAGTAGGTGTTCGGAGTGCATAAGTGTCACTGAAGACGAGTGGAACTCAGAAATGCATCTGGCACATAGTTTCACTTCCGGCATCTTTTTCTGCATCATAGGTTGTTGTTTCTAATAATTAAATATATTCGTACTGCAACGTACGTATATGTAAACAAACACGCGGTTGTCTCCTACCGGCATGTCGGGCAGTTCTACAACTAGTTCATTAGTAGAACCTATGTTAAAAACATATATTTTTGTTTCAGTTGTTGACCGATGACTATGACTGGCAGGCCAAAAGTGAACTCGATTTAGTAATGTATTTCGGGTGTGATAGTAAATCAGATATTGTAGGTGGTAGGACACAATATATAGGAACGGAAGATCGTGTGCAACAAGCATTAATTACTTTGGATCCAGAACCTAATACTCTCAATATAGTGTTTAGAGATACTGCAAGGGTCACCCGACATGTTAGTAAGCACAGCAAAATATCACAGTTTTATATTTTGATTTGTTCATATTCTGAATAGAATGTTGTGTACATACCAAATTTTATTATAATGCAATAAAACATATTTAGTTTAAGTCAACTAAATTTTTTGTTATTATTACCTTCTTTGATTTTATTATTGAAAGTGTTATTGTTGAGATATGTTAGCAAAATATTAGATTTGGGCAAGACGCTATTTAGTGATAGAAAACAATGTGAATACCAATACAGTAGTTCTCCGATTTTACACAGTTCGCTTAGCGTTGATTTGTTGTTACGCTGTTCCCTATTTTATAGCCCTACCACCAGTATACATGAGGCAGTAGATAAGCAAGTCAGGTGAGCAGGTTAATTGACTTGTCTTTCAGTGTAAGCAAGTGGTGTTCCAAAACGGACAAGTACATGAGTTCAATTTGTGTCATAATTATTACAAATTTGCATGGTCACAAGTCAAGTATTACAAAGTGTTGTCGCAGGTAGCTTGCTGGTAAACAAATGGAAAAGTGGAGGAAGGCAAGTATGCTTCAAAATTGAACAACTCTTTACGTGACTTTTCAAATTAGCTTGCCTTAGCCATGTTATGAAGCAAGTAGACATTTACACTAAAAAAAGTAACTTTTAGTAAATAACCTACTCACTTGACCTATAAGTTCGGGATACATAAGACCAGTAGGTAAGCAAATCAGGTTAATTGACTTGTTTTTGCTGTTCTAATAGAAACCAGGTAACCTGCTCATTAGAAAAACATCTATATAAAACTCATAAACTTTTTCCAAGTGGTTGTCTTAGCTTGTAATTTATTACCTTTTGTTTAAGACCCAATAGTAAAAATACCCCTTGCATGATACTTCCAGTACTACATATGCGTCTCTTTTCTTAAGCATCCATAATAGTGCTTGTTAGCATATTCAGTCTGCTTTCAACCCCGTTTCTGGCTTAGACCTTAACGCTTATTAGATCACAGTGAAAGGAAGTCAATCGGTTTCTATATGATAACTATTCGATTTTTTAAATGAGAAATATCTCTTTTTTCTTCACAAGACAAACGACATTTAGGTTTGCACAAAATAAATTCCGAATAAAAGACTTATGTTAATTAAGTTAACCTCATGTGTGCTGCTAGTGAAAGTTCGGTATATGGTTTATAGTTCTACAGTGTTTAAGGGCTCATACATAGTTTTTGTTACCTTCTCCAGAAGCATAAAAGGCAAGTGCGTTCTAGTTCTTTTCTTATCCTAAATTCCGGTCCTGTTTCCTTATATGTCATCTCAACTAAAGACGGAAGCAGCCAGGAGCAGAGCATGGATATTTATAAAAGGTATTCCTGTGTAGAAATAATGGGTTATTGCTAAAGTACATTTATTTATCTTCCCATTTAAATTAGATACATGTATTGTTTTAAATCTACTAAAAAGACCAACGTGCTCAAAGTACAAGTCCACTCCATTAAATAATTTACGTTTTGCGCAATAGACGTTCAAAGGTCCTTCAATATAAGTTACAGCATATCATCACTCATAGATTTTCTCCTCGGTGGCGATCTTTACCCTCTAATCTTACAGTCACTTCCTCTTGCTACTGTACCCGGCAAACCAACAGCTATTCCTACTACATTTGGATATGTAATCATGCGAAAAATCCCACATATTCTGACTTCTTAGGTTAATTCATCTCCAAACTTCAATGATACAATGCATAAGTTCTGGGAAATTGAGGAGCCTTCTTCCTCTGCTCATATACATCCTGATGATGTGGAAGCATATACATAAGTACACAAATATCTCGCGAGACTATACAATGTCTGATTAAATTTTCTTCTTTCTCACGTCTTCAGCGGACTTTCACATATATCTTAAGTTTCTCTAATAACATTCAATATCCTCTACATAAAATAAGAGGTCCTGTTTCCACTCTAGAATTGGACAAGTCAAAACATAAAATTATCTCCGTATATTAACATTTTAATTTTCTTCAAGAAATTCATTCCTTAACCAAGTGGAAACCCTTAAACATTACCTTTGGTTGTGACCTTTTATCGATGATTATGGTCTTATATGGGTAGGTCTTCAAAATTCTATTCTGACTATAGATACAAAACATCCATACCTTCTTCCTACCAAAGACTACTTGGTAGACATTCTAATTCATCAGAAAGTTTCGTACACGATATATAGTTCTGCAGTATTTTAGTGCTAATACAGACTTTTTATAACCTACTCCAAAAGCAAGAAGGCAAATGACAATCTAATCATTTGCTTATCTAATATTTTGGTCCTGTTTCCTTATATTTCATCGCAACCAGAAACGTAGGCAGCTAGAAGCAAAATAAAGGTATTTATAAAAGGTAGTCCTGTATAGAAATATCGTATTATCGCTAAAGCACATTTATTTTCTTTCTCCTTTATATTAGATACATGTATTGTTTTAAATCTACTAAAAAGACCAACGAACTTAAAATACATGTCCACCCTACTAGATAATTTATGTCTTGTGCAATTGATGTTCAAAAGTTCCTTCAATATAAATTACAGCATACATGTCGCATTCTCTGTGAGGCATTTGAAGAAGTTACGTCACATACTCAAATACCGGGACAAACAAAGAAACTCCACTCGCTTCTGTTGTCATAAAGTTCTGTTCTTTTACAACCACGGCACCCACTCAACAACTTATATGTGCAACATATGACCAGCCTAAGAAAATATGCATCCAAGGTTCGTAAACAAAGCAAGTATAAATATGTTTAATTTTTATCTAGTTCGCCTTCCTTCAGCATTTTTTCTCCATGTTTATTTTGTGAATATAATAAAATAAAAAATATTTTTTATGTTAAACATTCTTCTTATTCTTGTTACGCCTTCGAAGGTTGTTGATCCAAATGGCTACTGTTGTTTTGGACACATTAGTGATCCCATAGTATCTACTTCTAAAGGAAAACTGTAAGTTTAAATCAAATTTAGACGTTCTGTGAAGAATTATTTGAATTCTGAGCCAAATTGTTAGAACAATAATAAAAAACAGTTCAGCAATATTAATTTTCAGACAAGCAGCAATGCAAGCAACACAATTATCAACAGTAAGCTATTATATAGAAATTGACTTAGTGTGGTTTTAGAGCAGTTAGAAAACGAATTCTGACCAGTAACTTAGTGCGCGTGTTGTGAATAATATGAAAAACAGCACTGCTGTAGGTTGATGTATGGAAAGCAAAATGAAGAGCAAGATAGAACGATTATTTTTTTTGTCAAATGCTGGACCGTTGAAATATTATATGTCCTTGTAAATATAATTTAATATAAACTACAGTGAACACTCGATCTAAAGGACTACTTGGGGGAAAGAGTGTCCGTTAAATGCGATTGTCCGTTAAATCCGAATATCTGAAAATGGTGTCTATATTAAACTAAAAGTAAATTAAATTACAAATCATATATTTACCTGCTTACTGTAATTAATGCGGACCAAGTCCGGAGTTCATTCAAAATGAATTCATATTATTTTCGTTTATAACACAGCATAATAGACTGTTGGCATATACCTGGAAGTGTAAAAAATAATCCTCTTTAAGTGGAACTCGACGTGTTCCGCATGTCAAATAAATTTATGACCTTTGTATTTATATTATAACATCTGTATAAAATTCTATAGTATGTACTACAAACAAATTTTAGAAAACAACACATTTTTTTCGCAAGGCGAGTGAGAGAGGTAATAAATAAAAGTATAATGGTCCCAAACATATAAAAACCTTTTATTTACATCTGTTTTTACCACTGCTGCATTTCTACACATTTCTAGGTAAAGGGCGCTCATCTGGTATTATTGTTTTGTCGGTATTTCTTACATTCACGCCTACATCGTTACAAAAAATTGACTAGCTCATATTGTTCCCTTGATATCATAAAAACCCTAACCTTCCGTACATCTGGCAAAATAGTGTCTTGTCAGTGAAAATAGTAGAGTGTTCCAACTTATGGTGTATTCGTTATAATTTGTTATGGTGTATTCGTTATAATTTGTTGAAAATAACTGTGAGTTAGAAAAAAAATAATTTTTGAGATCTGAAACTTTTGTCCGTTAAATCCGGTGTCCGTTAAACCGGGGTTCGTTAGATCGAGGGTTCACAGTATTAAGTTACAAGTACAGAGTGTGGTGTTAATTAAACTTCTGCAAATATTTTAGAGCAAAATGGTGAAGAAGCACTATATTCAAATTTAAAAACTACACCCAACAAGCTATTTAGTGTTTCCATAGATCAACTAAATTTCAGGAGAAATGAGAAAAACTATAATGGGAAATGTAAAATGATTCTAGACTGCCTTGACTTTGGCAAATAAAAACAATTTCTGTTAACTCTCAAACTCAAATCATTTTCACCTAGTACTTGTATTTCTTCTTTTTAGTAGCGTTACAAATCTTTGTGGGTCTTAGCTTAGAGATTTACCTCCATCTTTGTCGGTCAAACGTGGCTTCCCTCCAGTCTTGGACTTACCCTCTCTCTCTCTTACGATGTTGTCTCTTCATCTGAATCTTTGTCACCTCAATGGCCTTTTTCCAACCGGGTTTTATTCCCACACATTTAATTAATTGTTTGGGACTGCCCACACATTTAATTAATTGTTTGGGACTGCCCACACATTTAATTAATTTTTTGGGACTGCCCACACATTTAATTAATTGTTTGGGACTGCCCACACATTTAATTAATTGTTTGGGCCTATTTGGACATGACCGTCCGTCCACCTTTAACACTGAAATTTTAGTGTTTTTACTATATTAGTTCTTTGTCCAGAGTTTGGGATTTGGGCCAAAAATTCTTAAGATTCTCCATTCAAACCGCTTATGTAGGATCACACTACAGGTTTGACTACTGACTAATACACTTTTCAATGATCGTGACACCATTTTGATCATTATGAAGGTGTGCATGGCAAAGAAACACCTGTGTTTTCTCCTTGCTGTCATTATAGGATGTTATTGGCTTGTAGATACTTAAACTGTCTAACCATTCAAAGTTATGTGTCTTATCATTATATTTTGGACAGTTCTGATTCTGGTTCATCGGCGTGTGACATGTATAGGGTTCTCAGACTAAGTGCCGATGTCCTGAGACAGTCTTTCAGGACTTCTATTTATCCCAGATTGTGTATTTTAATAAATTATTAAGCCAGTCAGATGATGCCACAAGAGTGCGTCATCACATGGGCGATTTTAATTCCACCTGGCGATATCGATATAGCCAACCCTCTCTGATCAGAAATATAAATTAGGTACAGCGTAGCTATAGCCCATATGATGACACGTGCTCTCCCACCACTTGATCGAGGAACTAACATGACTGTCAGACGATGACTAATATTTTTGAGAGTTATATGTCTGCCTATACTTAGCATTTTTTAGGACTACATGGCAGTTTACACCTAACACATTCAGAACTGCATCGCATTTTACACTTAGCACTTTTAAGAGCTAAATATCGAAACGTCAGCAAAAATAAATGACAACACAGTTATTTCCCAGAAAACCTGAAGATATCTACTGTGACCGTGGAAGTCTACTTACAGAATTAGAACAATATTTAGATATTCTAAAAATTTGTGAATATATTTTTTCTATTCCTGGCCATAATACAAACACATCAAGCTATTTTTTCAATAATGGAAATTCAGTGGACTGACGAGTGTAATTTGCTATTTTGTTATATTATAGATGCTATTTTAAAATGCCTGGTAAATTTTGATTTTAAATTTAATTAAATGTATAGTTATACTTGAACTGAAAATGAAAACAGCTAAATCCAACCAAAAGTATTTATAAAATTGTAATTTACTTATATGTTAATAATATAAGTAAATAGATATTTTTTTGTGTTATTAATAAAATATATAATATAAACTGAAATTAAAAAAATTCTAATGAAACCTCCCCACCGGTCGTACTATCCCGGTTTGCTCTGTCTACAATCTGAGAACCCTAGACATGCATGTGTTTGGATTTGTTATGTTGCTTTCTTTGATTCCTTTTGAATTTTTATAAAGCTTTCCTTTACCCTGACAGTGCTTCTCCCCATCGTATCAGTGTCGTCTTCCAGTCAGTATCATCTGTGGTCCTTGGTTTGTAAAAATGAGTATATTTCTCTGCTTAACAATATTTAGGATGTTAAAAATTTGCATTTCATTAAGAAAAATATGCATAATCTTCTATAGTGTATTAATTAATTTTTGGTATCAATTGCCAAATACAAAGCAATGTTTAAAAAATTGTTTTTCTCGGGAACTGAATCGATCAATGGAAAAAGTAAATAACTTACTGGATGTACTTCTTAATTCTCAACAAATTATCACCATTTTATTTACCATTTTGCTCTAAAATTATCGGGGAAGTTCCCTATGCATATATTAAATTTTACATCGTATACAATAATTATTAATTAATAAACATTAATAAGTTTGTGTTTGAATCCAAGTAAAGACAATTAATTCTATAATACAGTTAGGAACAAAACATTTAACACTCTTTAATTTGAATATAAAATGTTGCCATAAAATATCTAATACTAATAATTGCAAGATAAATAAAAGCCTGATACTTCATAAATTTGTTTATTATCCTCTACATCTTAATAAATGCACAAACACTTTATACAACCACTAATATTTATTTTTATTAACTTAATTAGTAAATTTGTTCAAATATTTACGAAAAGTACAACATTCTTCTTTGGGGATCTGCTAAGACGAATTCTTGCAAGTACTTATAATCATTAGGAATATTAGTGTAACATTCATGGTCTGGAGGCAAGATAGGTACTTTCTTCACAGTATAATACAATATTGAACCGTCATATTCGGTTGCGGTGGTGTTAAAGTGCACTTTCTTGTTAT
The DNA here is from genome assembly GCA_033557685.1 of Sperchopsis tessellata. NCBI lineage: Eukaryota > Metazoa > Arthropoda > Insecta > Coleoptera > Hydrophilidae > Sperchopsis > Sperchopsis tessellata. The sequence goes on from JAWQRN010000095.1 coordinate 20,160, forward strand.
CGTTTCTCATAATAGTGGCTGTAAAATATACCAGAATATTTACTACTTTAATGTAAAGCATATGTTATTTAACTTACTTGTAGGTCCAGAGTTTATGTCTTTAAGTATAATAATGAATTTTTGATTTTTTTTTCTACAATTTTAATACTTTTTAATTTGTGTGTGACATTTAATGAATAAATAAAATAACAAAATCAACTGAAATTTGACTGCTTGCCTTTCAACTATTGAAATATTTGTATTACTTGATCTGTGAATATATTTAAATTAAAAAAAAGGTTTACAGTTAGAACCAGCTTACTTAATTTAATTTCAGTGTGTTACAGAATATGCAAACCGTTTTGATATCAGTTATTATGGGAGATAAAAATAAGAAGTTTACAAATATTAAAATTTTGTTAGCCACTGTTTAATTTACAAAAGTGGACCTCTAAGCACATATTCCTTTCTCCATATACTTTGTTATTGTTATTTATTATTTATTTTAGCCTAAATTTGTATTTATTATATGCTTACATATGAGATTCATGTAAATTCGCATATTTATATATGCTATCAAGTTAAGCTAAGAACCTTGGATGGTTCGAAAGTAACCTTAAGGTTAGTACTAAAGTTTAGAAATGGTTTTGAATCCCTAGGTCTGTTATTTGCTCTGGGTCCCCAGACATTAGAGTAATGAAGCTGTGAATGGTTTTGCTAGATGTGGGTTGGGTGAAGATAATATTACGCCAGAACGTGCCATTGGTATTCCACAAATTCATGTTTGTCAGTTAGTGGTTGCTGACAAAACAAACCTCTAACTGTGTAGCAGTTTCAAGGATGAGACAGTCGAAGTTACTGATTGATGGACCATCCACACTAAGAACAAGAAACCTTCTGAAATGCAAGCAGACAATAACTTATTATGAAAATGGGCCTGATGACAGTCATTTCCTCTTCACAAGTATCTGTACAGTGATCCTGCTTCCTCGCCACTGGAAGAAATACTCCAATGGCAAACGGTACCTTTTCGGGCATGTGCACTTTATGAAGGACGCTTCTACCGTCAGAGAAGTCTATCTTGCACGTTACAGAAGCCGTCAAGCACAGGAGTCCAATAAGAACTGTTAGAAAAGATAAACATACCAACATATTATTGTAAATGTATATAGATACCCATTATTTTTATTTCTATTATGTTTTTCTTTTACACAATAAATAAGTTGCCTGAACACATGTTACTCCAACACCCACCAAACTGAAGTTACGTTACAAGAAGTAAGAATATATACAACACTGCAACGAGGATAGGATAGCAGGGAAGAGAAAACAATGAACAACAGGAAAGAAAGGAACGAAGAAACAAACATGAGTCCCATCTACCCAGAATACAATGGGAAAAACGCCCAATTAGAAAGCTACCTGGAGAGATTTGCCATCTTCACTAAAGATCACGGAATTGCTGATGAAAATAAGGTGGAATATTTTTTTAAATTTTGTGGGTGATTCTTTTATAACAAAATCGTATAACAATATCTTTAGGTAACAAGCAGGGGTTTTAAAACAATTTCAAGCAAATTTAAAAATCAGGGAAAATGCACCAACAATATTTTGTAGAGTACGACAGGTCCCGTTAACATTAAAAGGGCGAGTAGACGTAGGAATCTTTGGGCATTTTATCAAAAACTACGTATTCCCAATGGATAACACCAATCGTACCAGTAGTCGAACATATTGGTAGTGTTAGGATATGTGGTAATTATAAGACCACTCTCAATCAATATGTTCAATTTGACGGACATCCAATTCTGAATATCAAAGAAGTTTTGTCAAAAATAGTCGCAGGAACTATATTTAAAAAATTGAATACTCTTGAAGTTTATTTGCACATGACGGTAACTAATGAAACTGGAGAGCTACTTACAATGCAAAAGGCTTCTACAGAGTAAATTAGTTAATGTACGCCATAGCGAATGCACCAGCATTATGTCAAAGGAGTCATTGTTCGGGACAACTGAAGGGTCAGAGGGATTTTAAAACGATATTAAAATTGAATCTCCAGACTACAAAACACATGTCAAAAATCTTCCTTTCAAAGTACTGTGAAAATGTCACTCAGTTAAAGTCATTCTAAGGCCTAATCGCTCATTACAATTGTTTTATCCTAAACATGGGTAACAGATTACATTCACTATATGAATTGCTACAAGAAAATAAAAATGCCATTAAAATGGAATTAGGGTCAGAACGCATATTATTACTCGATGGTACAGACAAGCCGATTGTTTTTGTATCACGGAGCACAACAAAATTACTCTCACATTGATGAGGAAGCATAATTAATCTATTGGGGAGTAAAAAATTCTATTATTATCTGTATAAAATGTATTCTACTCTCTTATCATAAACCAGTAGAATACATTTTTGCTGCAAAAAATTGTGCTGCTGGGTTAAGTGTTACACTGCTCTTACACTATAGAATTTTTAATTATTATTTAACTACGACATAAAATATAGGCAAACAGAGTATTATAGAAATGCTAATTTCTATTCACGTTTTCCATCTGGTCAACCAGATAACACATAAACCAGATTAACGCTATTTGTAATTGGCAGTAGAAACTAAGCATATAGAATATATAACAGGAAGGAAAAATGGGATTTTGGGAAAATCATTAAACAAATAAGGTTAATAAATAACGCTCATTAGTTAAAGAAACACAAATCTATAAACGGTGCGATAATCAATTACGGTATTGTGGAGAAAAACTTGTAACGCAACTAGAACACATTAATGGTAACACTAATATTGAAAATAAAAAAATTAACTTCCATATACCTTAATGAATTCTTCCACCCATTTGTACCAAATAGCAATCCACCGGAGCAACGACCAAATAATGCAACAGAAGTTGAAAATCAAAACTACCTAGAAGATCACACCGACCCGACTCTCCAACAGTAGAAATCCACCACATCTTAATTCATACTACGAAGATGTACATGACCCAGTAATTGATAAGTCAGGGCCACCGTTTCTTCAGTGCCGAAAATTTTAAACCATCCATAAGTGAATTAAGTATGAAAATTGCATTTACTCACCAGCAACTTCTACATAAGGGGGGAAGTGTGAAATATCGTCTCCTCCTCCAAGCCACTGGGAGAAGTACTCCAATGGTAATATAGGTACCTTTTCGGGCATGTGCACTTTATGTAGGACACTTCTAGTGCAGGGAAGTCTATCTTTCCTGCTTCAGAAACCATTTGGTACAGAAGTTCAATAAGCGCTGTTCGAAAAGGTGAACATACAAATATATTTCTGTAAATCTCATTATTTTTATTTCTATTAGTTTTTCTTGTATGCAATAAATAAGTTACTAAATGAGTTACTCCTCCAAACTGAAGTTATGTTACAAGTAGTAAGAACATATACAACAGGTATATAGAAAGTTTGGTATTGAGGGAGAACCTGCTGGCCACATTTTATGTGATTGCATATACAGGTATCTTGGTAACTGGGTATACAGCACCAAATCAAGTACAAAGAATCTCAGTGAGAGATGGAATATGTCATGCCACAGGTCTATTACTAAATTCTTAAGATATAGTGGTAGAACAATAGGCATAAGTGCAAGTGGTCACAAATGCCCCCCCCCCAACTTATACATACATATATTATAATTAAAGTGCAAACTTGGCTAATATATAAGCTGTCTGGATAATGTATAAAATTAACAACTTCTTGCTTCTTTTAAATAAGCAGTGAAGTTGGTTAGTTTGTAAACTAGCCAGTTAGTTTATAAATTAGTTAGTTTAAACTGACTAATACGTAAATTTGTAGGGAATTTAAACTAGTAGGTTTTACCTAAAGATATGATAATACATAGATGAGAATTTTAGCTCAGATATTTAAGCCCACATGTATAATGGCTAAGATGATAGAATGGGGCAAGAAACTATTTGAAACTCCTGATATGCGCATGGAATGTTTTAAGCACATATTTGGTTAGTGAAGAGTTCCAAATGTAACCTTCGATGGATGTAACAAAGTTTCACCGCATGTATTTGCGATGTGACAAATACACATGTAAAGAGCACGATGATTCCCAGCACCCACTCACTCCAGCAGCCACCTCTTGTGCGCTTTAACTTTATACGGTGTATATGTTATATGTACCAGGTCTGTAAATATGAAACCGGAATTTGCTCATAGATGGCTCTAGTTGTCAATGCAGTGCCTGTCAAACCGCATCATTGGCACTTTTTTCTTGTGTTTACATTTGTCAAAGACTTTTAACTCACAACAATACAAGTTTCATACAACAATATTTTTTTTCATAGCGTTGAACATGTCGAATTTTGTGTCTGAAAACTACGATTTGCAGACAGCATTGATTTTCTGTTACCATTGGAAGAAAACTGCTACAGAATCGTATCGAATGCTTATTGAAGCTTACGGTGAGCATACTCTTGGTAAATCACAGTGCTTTGAGTGGTTTAAAAAATTCAAAAGTGACGATTTTCACTTGAGAAACGAAGAACGTGGAAGTAACTAATTTGGAAACTAAACACATTTACTGCTAATTTAAAGTACAAATTATTTTCTACAATATTCCCCAAGATATTAATTAGTTTATATATTATCTAATTGGTTTACAAGTTAACCAAGGCTATACTTGATCTGTAACATACATATTGGAATAATAATAATAAAAAAACATTAATTGGCCATGAACAAGGCCTGTTAAATGTATTTTAGTTTGTCTTTCAATTTTATTAATTAGGGCGATAGGTATTTAGAAGTTTAATTACTTATAGGGAACAGTAATTAACACATTGCATCATAATTTGACACCTACCTATATTTAAAAATGAATCTTTTCCATAAATTATGCTCTATGAAATATTTTTATACGAGTATATTTAAGCAATGAACTAAATAATCTCACTTTAAGAAATAAAAATTGAACTAATTCTATTAGTCGTTACATTCAAACACACTTCCGGTTTAAAATTCAATAGTGACAATCCATATGAATGTTGTTTCTGGGTGGAAACCGTGTCGAGGCTTTGACAAGTGCCGATGTTTCATCCACTGTTGCAAGGGTCATTTTCAAGGCGAGTGATGTTACTTCAATGAATGAATTTAATGCACTGATCCAAACTTGGCTGGATCATGCTTATATAGGCAAGGACTGGAGTGGGGGATGTGAACAAGCGCATAGCCGCTGCGTTGGTAGTTGGGGCGATTATAAACCTCAATGGCTTCTCGGAATTTTCTGGGAAAATAAGAAGGCCCCCCAGCTAGGGCTTTAGTATCTTGGAACATAATGTGCGACCTGTTTCATGATGATGTTCAGCCACGGCTGACTGAATAATATGACCCAGACGAGTACAGCGTTTATGCTCCTTTAAAACAGTAGCAATGTATACCTTACCACAGGAACAAGGGATCTGATAAACACCTTGGCTTTGCAACGGGATGACATCTTTCGAAGAAGGGAAAATTTGCGAAATCTTTTTTATTGGGGAGAATACTGTTTTGATATCAAATTTTCTTAGTATGTGGGCAATTTTGTCCGTCAAATCCTTGTGTTATATTACAACTTCTGCCTAATATCAGAATGGTAAGTAACATTCATATTTTGAACCATGTTACCATTATAAGTACCATATGTAAAATAGCTATTTATAAAAAAAAACATTAAATAACAGTAGTAAAAATAAACCATTTATTGAAAAGTTTACACCAAAGTTTAAAACATCAAGTGATAACATTTAGTAGTGAATATAATAAGAAACGAAAACTTCTAAACATACATAAAAAAATACACCAACAATTTGGCCTGGCAACACAATCCAATGTTCTATAAAATTCCAATTCAATTATAACAATTACCTCAAACGTTCTACGTTTGTGGAATAACCTTAAATATCAGTCTTTCAGATACACCTGGACCATCACAGCCTTTTTGTTACTAGTCAATTATTCTTTTTCACTTGCATACCAAATTGTTACTGCCATTTTCTATTGTAGTCCACTTTTGGCGGCCTCAAACTTGGTTGAAAATTGACATTTATAGTTACAGGATGCAAAACAATGTTCTGCATGTTTGGCATTACTTCCAGCAGATCATAGTTCTGAAAGAACGGCACTAAAGTGTTGTAATCTATGGTGAGTGGCACATAAAAAGATCCTTTGGCATGTAATACGAATATCGGTACATTGAAATTGGTTCTTACATCTATGTTCGGACTGGGGTTTATTGGGCTTGTGTTTTTGATTGAAATATAGGAATTACGACATAAGGAGGGGGCTGGTTCACTTTTGAGGGTAGTAGTCTGAGACACAGAACTTCCTGTTGGAGATACTCTGTGATTATTTTCACTTTCCAAAGATATTCTTGTGCAAAGTTCACTTGTTGGTGATGAGCTATGGCTTGAGCTAAAATATGAAAAAATTTTAAATAAACACCAATGTTCCATACAAAATGTAAAAAATAATAATATAATACAATTAAAGGGGTTAATGATTAATTATCCAAAATCTGTAATCTGGAGCACCAATTCTATTACAAAACTTTCAAAGCAAATTATTTCTAACAAAGAGAATGTCGAAAGCAAACTATAAAAGTATTTTACAACTAATGACATCTGAAACTAAACAACATTATGTAGGTGCGATGATTTATTAATGCACCACAAATTTGTATAGCCGTTAGGACATCCATGAACTACTTGAACTTTAATTTTTATTTAGAAATTTGATAAGTAATCAAACAACAGTACAAAAAAATAGATTTTAACCACAGAAATCAAAAATGCTTATTATTCTTTTATACTGTTTCTAGGTATTTATACTAAACATAAATTTAGGGACTAATCTGCTACTATAAACTTCTACTTGAGCCTATTTTATTATTTCTAATTATTCATGTTAAATTAGTATCATTTTAGTATTAAATCTTCAATTCAATTATTTTATGTCGAGAATATTACTGTGCAAATCTACATTCAGGTAATACTGATTCAATTTAAAATTGAAACACTTACATTTTACCCTCATATACAGGTGAAAAAAAAGTAATGCATAATTGCTATAATTTTTTAGTTAGTGGTTTTACAAAAAATGTTTTGGCTTATTCTTCTAAATATGCTGACAATTTTCTTTTGTTTTGTTGCTATAGCCCAACTTTGTTTTCTGTGTTTGAAAAGAGCACATTTTTTTCTTTTCTTTACGGACTTTCTCACTTATGACTTAAAAAAAAAATCAGAAAAACTGAGCACTTATTTTTAAAATTATAAATATTTAAAAAACAGCAAATAATTTAGTTAATTGAATTAACATATCCAATTTTCCAACTGGACTGCAGTGACAGTGCCCCAAAACCTTAAAAACCCTAATAATTGAACAGTTAGAATTGTCCAAAGCACTAATGTTAGAGCTGCTGAAAGAAAAGATGTCAAAAGCAATGGCTATTGGAGCAGAAATTAATATATAGTTTGACATGCAAATTATTTTATGCTAGATTGAAACATAATCTTGTCATGGGAAAACATATGGAGTTTGATATGAGAAAGTTCTCTAACAATTCAAATTTAAAAATGCCAGAAATTCAAAATTAACACCAAGTCTATATTTCAGCAGACACTAAAAGATATTTTGATTGATTTTTTATCTTAAAAAAAATTAAAATGTGTGACTGCCTATTGCTCAAGGTCTATTTCAAACTCACGATGAGAAATAAGAAATAGTAGATTATATGGTCAATTAACTATTGATGAATTAAAAAATGGCATAACACGATAATTTTGTTGATCAAATTAGTATTATAACTTCCAATAGAAGCCTTAGAAAAAAACATAAATTACTCGGCAGGTCCCATTTGTTGATTATGATGGTCTCTAAAGAGTGGGAGGTAAACTTAAACATTTCAATTTAAGTAAAGAGTAAAAGCACCCATTCCTATCGTAGGGAAAACATATTTTATTCAGACTGATCTGACACCATGAACATCAGCAACTATTTGATGCTGAGCCCCAATTATAACTAGCAACTGCCACAGCAAAACAACTTATCTGTGATGGCAATACATACTTTAAATTTCATATAACGGGAATTAATTATTCGAGGCAGTATGATTTGAAAACATGCATTTATAGGTGCACGTCGTGGAAAATTATGCCAAGTATATTCTGATAACAAGAAAATTTTTAATAAAGCTAAAAAGCAATTATTAGTTTTGTATGAGTGGATCATGTCCATATTAAAAGTTAATTTATATTAATTTAATTAAATTTGATGTTTGAAGTGAGGTTATTGATTGATAGAAGTATTGAATCAGGAGTAAAATCATTTAAATATTATTCACACAGACTAATGAAATATACAATATTTACATTTAAGGAATATTATATAATTATGATGCAAATTTGTGCAATATTAAATTCTAGATCCCTTTATCTTTATATTTAAATCCTATAGTCATGAAATTTTGATCCCAAATCACTTTTTAATTGGTAAATCCCCATATCAGTCCCAGATCCAAATGTAATGTACATAGGAGCAAACAAACTGTCTGTAACTGAATTGCACCTTGGATCTGATGAAATCTTTATGGTAACAACCTTCAAACAACAAAGGGATATCTAAAGTGAGCAGTGGCAAAATTATGTCCATTACTTTTATTCAAAGAACAAATACTGATTTAATTAACTTAAATGTATAATTATTGCATTGATGTTCTTTTTTTTAATTTTTATATTGTATTTTTATGTTTACATTTTGTGTATTATTTATTTTTGTTTATTTACTTATTTTCTAATATTAATAATCCTTTGTGGTTATACCTTTCATAATTCTTGCTTTGTAAATAATATTGTTTACAAGTTCCATTTTTTAAGTTCTAAATATTCTATTTTTTATTAGTGCTATGTATTATTATAATGTACATATTTTGTAGTTATCAGTTTTAATTAATATTTTATTGAATATTCTATTTTCTTTATTATTTACTATATACTGCCCACTTGATTTACTTTTATTTTGTTTGATTATGCTCTTATGTACTACATTTAATTAGTTTTTCATTACCATTAAGTTTCATGCATTGTATTGCTATATTTTGAGCTTCTGTAGATGTTCAAATCGGAAGTTTATATAACAGTTTAAGTTAAATTTTAATTTTTACTGCCTGTTTATTTGACTTCTTGACTTGTAAAATGTGTGAAGTGTGAATTGTAAATTCGACCTCTCTGTATCCCTTGTTCAAAGAAGTAATATATGTCGACAAATAAATAGTGTTCTATAATTAGCAACATTGACACTTATTAACGAACAAGGTATAGTTTTAACTTAACTGAAGACAATTAATTATTCAGTAATAGAACCAATGAATAAATTATAAACTGTATAGCCTTTTTATGACTATTAATATTACAAACATACCTATGATTATCTATACTTAAAGATGAATTTCGCCTTGTTCCATCAAATTTTTGTTGCTTGCTGCCACCATTTTGTACAGCATTCAAATCTTGATTAAATCTTAATTTAATATCATTCTTGTACTTGTAGGTTTCTGAATGTTTTTCATAGTGGTCTGAATCTGTAGGCTCTTGTACGTTTTCTACATGAGATATTGAATTGTTATTAGGTTCAATTTTCGGGGTAACATAATCTGTAATCTGGTGGTGATCCCCATTTTTAACTGGTTCATGAACAATTGGACACTGTACTACAGGTGTTGTATGTACTGGTGATGTTCTACACAATGCTTCACAGTGCTGCTGTAAATGATTTAACAGCCGTAAACAGATTGCTTCCCTGGGAAAGTGTCCTTCAATTTCTACCATGAACCTCATTGTTTCTGACATACATTCTTGATAACCTAAACGGTAGTGATCTGATGGACAGGAAACTTCTTGCTGCAATCTTTTCATGTGTTTGATTGCCATTTCTATTATTTCTGTTTTCTCTACCCTACCCCGACCTTTTTTAAGGTATTCTGCTGGTATAAGGCGGGAGAGGTCAGCCAAACAGTTGTTCATTCGATCCCTACGCCGTTTTTCTATAATCCTGTGTGACATTGGATCTTGCTAGAATTGATTAAAAATTATTTTTAGTTAAAATGTTAAAAAATTACATATTATCAAGTATTAAAATATGTTCAAATGATTAAGGTTAACAAATAATTCATATTACTTTAATTGTAAATATGAAACCACACAGTGATTACAGGAACCAAAGATAATTGAATTTAAAATATTGAAAAGTATTAATATATTGAATATTGAAAATTTGTATGCTTTGCTTATGCAGTTATACAGAAACTTATCTAAAATATAATGATGTAAAATATTGATCTTGAAACCATAAAATGGTTGTATCAAGTTCTAAGAAATTTTAAATATAATCTCATATTAGTATAAATTTGTTATTAAGTCCATTTCTAAGAAAAAAGTTCCTTGAAAAACTTTAAGAAAAGCGTAAGCATTAGTTCAAATGCTCTAGTTCAAGGTATTCGTCACTTTTCATATTTCCAAGTTGGAAGATTAGTTAAATAGATTCAGTAATTTTGAGATGATAAGATAGAAGAAGAAAACAAGATAGGAAATGAACATATTATTAAAGATTGAGAAGAAGAAAGAAGAAAATGTTTAGTAAATTAGTTTAACATTGACATGTAGTGATTTTGTGTTAGTGTTTAATGCACATATCTACTTGTCTCAAAGATTTGTCAAAAGCAATATCTAAAACTAATTTTAAATTAAATTTAACTAAACTAATAAAAATTGAAGTGTTATCTTTTAAGCTTTCAAATGATTGAAAGTTCATTTTCCTTTTGATAGAAGATGTAAATTTCAAAGCAAGTGAAAACCTAGAAATATATGTGAAAGTTCTAGGATCATAAAATCGATCTGTATGAGTGAATAAATCAATTATATATTTAAAGAGGCAATGAAATGAAAACGTAATATGTTTATTGACGTAGATGAAATTCTAGTGGATTTTATGAGGGCGGGACCTGTTAAAGAATATTAAAAAATAGGTGGGATGGAGATTGTAACGTTACAAGATAAATAATATAAATATCAATAATCACACAAAAATCTCTATCATACTATACCTACGTTGATGTTCAGTAATGAAGTTATAAAAATTCTAAAATGAGAAATAGGAGAATTTAGAACAGATTTTACCAGTAATTTGCCTCAAATTGAATTTTAACGAATTTGACAAACACATCAGAAATTAATAAGTACGGCCCTCTTAAAGAAGACCAAATCAAGTGAGTTTTTAGTCAGTTGGGAGTTTTCGGTGGGCTCGGCAGTCGAACTGTTTGAATTATAGTTAGTAGTATTGTAAGGTTAAGGATGTTGTGTAGTTATTATGTAGTTAGTGAATAAAATGTATACTAATTGCGACTTTAATGTGTAAACATCTAAAAACTACGATAATTAACAAGAGTAAAAAAATAAGTGGCAATAAATTCAGTGGTAACTAGGACAATTAAATAATTGCAATGGCGCAGAGAAAGAATGAAAACTGAAAGCCAATGAATTTGAACTAATATGTGTTAATATTCGAAAACATGCTAGAAGAAAATTCAACATAATTCCAAGAGGAGAATGATCTGATCCAGATTCTTAACGATGGAAGACAATTCTAGAGAGACTTGTAAGTAAGCTTGAAGAAGTTTCAAGACTGATAGAAGAGAAGTCTTGCAAGTAAACATGAATGATTAAAAAAATATTTAAAGCAAAACTTGAACAGAAACTAGAAACAGGTCTACCTGGTTTGACTGGATCTCCAAAAAATGGAAGAAGAATGCTAGGGTACTAGGCCAAACTACATCTGAATCGATGAAAGGAGCTACTCAGAGAAAACATTGTAAGAAATTTGTTATTAGGTGTTGGTTTGACATATTGAGTTGGAAAGGGTTCGTCTTTATCTTCAAGGAGTTTGATGTGAAGATTGAGGTATACTACTTACCATCAAGAGAAACCTGTACCAGAAAGATTGAGTTACTATTCAACCTGTGTAAGAAGAAAATACGCTAACAATCGGCATATAAACATCAGCCATAGACTTGTGAATATTCCTTGGGAAGCAAAGCTATTTGAATTCAGGAAGTTGAAATACCTCTTTGTGAATGAAAATTTAATGGTTTGTGATTTTAATTTGTAAACCCCTAACAACATAACTTTTTATTCATTTCTTGTAATTTTGTGGAAAATTTGTAAACATTTTAGTTGTCAAGTAATTATTATTTCATTGTGCAGTTTTTATTTCTCCATTATATGTTAGCAATAAAACATAAGCAGGATTTGGGTGTGACATAACAAGAGAATAATACACTAACTTATCTGATGATAATCCCAAATATCTGAACATTAATAAACTCTAAAAAGTAGAGGAATTTCTATGTACTAATAATTACTAGATTGGATTGTGAAGCTGTGAAATAAAGCTACCTTTTTATACATATTCTTATGTAAGACTCTTTAAACGGGACAGGAATCGACAATCAAAGGAGATTATTGCTTTGAAAAAGTAAAAAACTTTCAAATTTTAGAATTAACAGGGTAAAGAAATGAGTGATGTATTAGGAACATATCTACTCCTACTACTCATTACTAGTCTGGAAATTAAAGTAATAACTCATTGGTATTTTATCAACGATTTATCGACAAAATCAGGATTTAACTATCTTATTGAAAAGGTATCCAAATTTGTTGCAAAAAGTTCAGATCCTTTGTTCTTGTGATGATGTTTAAATGGAGAAACTAAGTGGACGATAGAAAATCAGTGTTTATAATGAAACATTTATGTTCAATAGCATTCAATAACTGCTTATTGAGGTATCTTCAGGTTTTCCTTCCTCATTGAGGTTTTTATCGGTAGGAAGATTCAAGGCTTTGTAATTTTGTCTGCAAATATTTATAAAAACTTGTTCATATTGGCAAGAAATATTTTTAAAATAAACTTAAATTTTAATATGACTGGCATACAAGAAAGTAAACATAATATATTATGCAGTTTCATATTTGTTAAATTTTTTTTTATCATACCCGTGAAACTTTATTTTTCTTGTATGGCCCATATTCTGAATCATCTTCACTGCAAGCAGCCGTCGCAAAGTTTAAATTTCTGAAAATAAGAATACAAATTAATTGTTATTAAGCATACAAACAAATCAATGGCAATTTAAATATATTCTATAGCCATCTAAAGTGGACAATACAAAAATATCTGCATTATTTCCATATCCGAATTAGTACCTTGATAACTACAGCACAATTTTTATGGATGAATGTTTCAAAATGTTTATCAGGAAGCATTTTACATTGACAGGTAACTCAAATTCAAAAGTTTTCATTTAATTTTAATAATTAGGAGAACCACATAAAAGTGGCTCTCTGGGTCAACCTCTCTTGACTCTCTGCTGTTGCTAACAATATTTAAAAAATCCTGGCCTAAGCATTACAACTTTAAATCCCATTTACGAAGATATACTAATAATAAGGAGTACGTCGAGTATGTTACTGCTTGGATAACAACTATCTACAGATAACATCTGCCATGAGAAGGAAAATTTCCTACTTATGCTGTGAAAATAACACAAAGTGTATTGCTAGGTACTTTTTCACTTCAAAATCTTCTATACAACAAAACATGTTTTTGAGCAACCTAAAAAACTTCTTTTATCACGGATACCTTGCTATGGTGTGTTAGTATAAATTAAAAATATAACTAAATATGTTAATTTGAAGATCTAACACATTATTTACTATTTTTATGAACAAATGGAAAATGTAGTTTTTGGTGTAATTAAATTAATATTCCTTTTTAATCATTCAGGTGCAAATTTTTCTTAAACTTTAATAGTACGCTAACTGTCAAGTTAACTTCAATGTTTGGAAATATGGATGTATTTAATTTATAAGTAGAGGAAAAACAGAATCCTACATTATTGTTAAATGTATATCTTATTGTTAGAAATAACAAATTATGTGTCCCCATTTTTTTTATCAATGTGCATACCTGAATTATCACCCAAGCTAGGATCTCCTGAAACGTCTGATGATTTTTGTATATCTTTCATTTTATTTTCTTTCCAGTACTTTTTATTAATTGATTTTAGTGTTATTTTTGAATGACTCTTTTCTTTCCTGTTCTCATAGACTTGCTTTCAGTTGAGATTTTTATGGTGTACTATTTACCACTCAACGATGACGAGATTGTCTTCTCTAATATGCTTCCGCTGTTTCATTATAACAAGACAATGTAGAAATATCCTCTACTATTATGATTTTGAGTATCTCAGTGGTCTTGGAGGTGTTCTTTCATCTCCAGTGAGTGTTATTTCTGATAGTGCAGCTTCATTAACTGTGTACTCTGTTTTTGTCTTTTAGTAACAATGCCTAAGTCCAAGATTCTTCATATTTTTAAAAATCCATTTCCTTCGACAAGGAAATTACTTAAGGTCATCAATGCAAATTTTCTGTCAGATACTCAAAAAGGATATTTTCATAGGAACGTCAAAGAAAACTGTAATTTGACTATTTGGAAAACTGCTACTACTAGCAATCTATTGGAAAGTAAAGGTATTATCACATTATATAAAATAGGGTAGACTTGGCTCTATACTCCAGTACAAAGCAATTTTTCATCATGTAAATTGTTGTTGAAGTAGAAAGCTGCTCAAATTGATTAGTTTAATCGGCGCCGTGTTTGTTAAAGCCGTTTTGGTAGATGAGCGGTTAGCTATCAAGGTTGTTAAGCGAGATTGAGGCAGCCAGCTTTTTGTGATTGTGAAAGTGTATGTGCTTGTTATTTTCTGGGCTGTAAAACAGTGGGTCCCATGTATAGCAGGTAAATGAAGACCACTTGATGCACCTTAAAAAATTAATTCCCAATTGGAACACTGGATGAGGCAAATTTAAAATGTGGTAGCCTAATTACTGTTGTCAGCATTGGAAATAGGCTACTGTTAAATACATCAATTTAAATAGTGTAATTTGCTGTTTAATTATATAGGCCAAAAATTTTGATTTGTTAGTGTAAATAACAATTACAATTTAGCTATTATATCAGCTTATTGGTTCTTTCTTAGAAGTTTAGTCCGATTAGTACGTAGTCTTGGCAGTAAGTGTCTTAATTATCATTTTCATATCAAATAAATACGGAACAAAATCTGATTTACAAAAACGGCTAATCTTTTTTATCGCTCATAAGAAAAAAAAAACAAAAATGAGTACCTAGTGTAATTTAAAGTTCAGACTCTTTAAAAACTGCAGAAAATCAAGATTTTTAATACTTTTGAGAATGGAAAACTTTAGTTTTTTTCCAAATTCTCCACAAACTAATATCATATAATATAGTTTAAGTTTTTTTTGCAAATTAATATTGTCCCATAGTGTTTTTGGTATAGCTGGTACAGCTAAGAGGCTATGTACGTTGTATAATACTAGGAAAACACAACAAATAGTATATAAGGAAATTTTCTATATTCACGACCTGGGGCAATACTACAGTATCTGGGGGGCAAAGTCTGGGGTACTCAGTTGAGAAAAGAAGTTTCTTCAAAAGAGATTTAGGATAGAAGAATTTCGAACAATTTGTGAAGATTTCTATTGACGAAAGTAACGTAGCAAATTCTATGAATGCGATTCTTCATCACTAGGACAAAATTAACCTTTTGTTTAAAAGGTTGATACGAATTGTAGTTAATGTATCTGCCAGATGAAGTCGGCTTCTGATACCAAACAAGGAATATTAAGCCAAAGGAAGTACGGCAAACTCTAGTATCGAGGAAAGAAACTGAGGAGTTATTCTACATATATATTTAGATAATCATCATTAATGGGTTATCACAAATTAACAAATAATAACTAGGCAACTAATTACACACAGTAGTTGAATGAACCAATGCACCTTTCTACCTATCTGCACAACTCTTATTAAATATTCTATTCTATTCATCGAACTTATTAAATTCGACAATATTAATAAAATTCCCAATGTGATTTCACGAATTTGATATACCCAATATAAAACTTGAAAATAAATATTTTTACAAATTATGGAGGAAGTCACAATAAATAGGCATATTCTTTTTGGTAGAAATCAAGAAAATGATATATTTTTAATTAAAATTAGAAGTCCTTTTACAATACAGTAATTCACTTTTACTATTACACTTCCATTACATACTGCCAGATAGTGTGTGTTTACATAAACAGTCTGTTTTAACACTCAACGGACTAAGTACTACTTCCGGATTCATTATTCCCACAAATGATTACTTTTGTCCTGCTTCATTGCAAATTGCTTAATTAAGTGGTTTCATTTCATTGGCATATCAGTTTCTCAAGTATAATAATACTGACGTAATATCTACGTAATGACTGAACAATGTGAATATAAAAACTGCCAAGAAGTTATTTGTTTTCTAACATCAATTCAAGTCAATACAATACTATTATACTTGACAATGGACTTGAACAACCCTTATATATGTAGCGAGGGGTCTCAAGGTTGTGGCACAGCTCAGATGATTGGCTTTTTGTGATTAAGAGAAAAGTCTTCTTGTTGGTTACCTTCCGGGACAAACGTAAAATAGGGGGTCGAGTATACTGTAGGTAAATTGAGACCACATGCACGTTAAAAACCCTAATCCCAGTTGGAGCACTGGATGCAGCAAAATTACCAGGTGTGGTAGCCTAATTCCTAGCATTAGTGATTGGCAGTAGGAGTTGAAATAAGCCAATATTAAATAAAAATTTATATAAAATCAAGTCCGAATGTGTTGGGATAAATATAATCAGAGTAATAATTTCCAAGCTGCGCACCCTGCAGAATTTTATCAACCAAGTCACTTACCTACCTCACAAAGAAATTTTATCAGTACCTTTTAGGGAACGTGTTTAGTACGATGTATAGATTATTATAAAATTTTGTATAGGTACCTCTGAAACAATGGCCTCTTAGTAACTATATTTCCAAACCAAATCTACACTATCGTCAAAGTTTCAGATTTGAATAACTTGCATCCAATTGTTGGAATCAATATTAGGTATGTGAAATCAGTAAATTAAGTTGACAAATTCACATTTAAATTGTGTTCTGTATATACCAATGTTATAACAAAATGAGATTTTCTGTATTCACTGGTTTGTTTAAAATTATAGCAGAATACTTTCATTGTTAAATAAAAACAACGAAACAGATTAGTTTCAATTTTTAAGTTGTTTGTTATAAATGTTGAAAAACATCAGGTAACAATAAACAAATCCATCGGATTTGAATATATGTTGATATTAAATTGTCACATCATGTTCAGTAATGGTCGAAGATTTAAAAATTTAACCTTCTCATAAATTTTAATTTTGAATAATATTTCAGCTATTAATTCCTACTTAAGTAAGTCAATTTCTCCTTAACACCTCATACAAAACCACTGTCTTCAGACTATCGAAAAATTCGACTGTCATGGAAATTCTTTGATTAAGGACAAACTGTTGAATAATTCGATAGTCCAAATATTTTATTCCAATAATTTCAATTAGATGTTAGATGAAATTACAAATAATGCCTTTTCGGGAATATTTTGAAAAGTCAGTTTGTTCAAGAATTCAATTCATTAATGTTAAAATGGGGGTTGGAGTAAATATTGAGATATATATAATTAAGTGGTTTCATTTCATTGGCATATCCGTTTCTCAAGTATAATAATACTGACATAATATCTACGTAATGACTGAACAATGTGAATATAAAAACTGCCAAGAAGTTATTTGTTTTCTAACATCAATTCAAGTCAATACAATACTATTATACTTGACAATGGACTTGAACAACCCTTATATATGTAGCGAGGGGTCTCAAGGTTGTGGCACAGCTCAGATGATTGGCTTTTTGTGATTAAGAGAAAAGTCTTCTTGTTGGTTACCTTCCGGGACAAACGTAAAATAGGGGGTCGAGTATACTGTAGGTAAATTGAGACCACATGCACGTTAAAAACCCTAATCCCAGTTGGAGCACTGGATGCAGCAAAATTACCAGGTGTGGTAGCCTAATTCCTAGCATTAGTGATTGGCAGTAGGAGTTGAAATAAGCCAATATTAAATAAAAATTTATATAAAATCAAGTCCGAATGTGTTGGGATAAATATAATCAGAGTAATAATTTCCAAGCTGCGCACCCTGCAGAATTTTATCAACCAAGTCACTTACCTACCTCACAAAGAAATTTTATCAGTACCTTTTAGGGAACGTGTTTAGTACGATGTATAGATTATTATAAAATTTTGTATAGGTACCTCTGAAACAATGGCCTCTTAGTAACTATATTTCCAAACCAAATCTACACTATCGTCAAAGTTTCAGATTTGAATAACTTGCATCCAATTGTTGGAATCAATATTAGGTATGTGAAATCAGTAAATTAAGTTGACAAATTCACATTTAAATTGTGTTCTGTATATACCAATGTTATAACAAAATGAGATTTTCTGTATTCACTGGTTTGTTTAAAATTATAGCAGAATACTTTCATTGTTAAATAAAAACAACGAAACAGATTAGTTTCAATTTTTAAGTTGTTTGTTATAAATGTTGAAAAACATCAGGTAACAATAAACAAATCCATCGGATTTGAATATATGTTGATATTAAATTGTCACATCATGTTCAGTAATGGTCGAAGATTTAAAAATTTAACCTTCTCATAAATTTTAATTTTGAATAATATTTCAGCTATTAATTCCTACTTAAGTAAGTCAATTTCTCCTTAACACCTCATACAAAACCACTGTCTTCAGACTATCGAAAAATTCGACTGTCATGGAAATTCTTTGATTAAGGACAAACTGTTGAATAATTCGATAGTCCAAATATTTTATTCCAATAATTTCAGTTAGATGTTAGATGAAATTACAAATAATGCCTTTTCGGGAATATTTTGAAAAGTCAATTTTTTCAAGAATTCAATTCATTAATGTTAAAATGGGGGTTGGAGTAAATATTGAGATATATTTCAAAGAACCTTTGAAATACTGTATGCTCTATTTGAAATTATATCACTTTCAATAATTAAAAATAAAAACAAATTAAGATAGCATGATTAATGGTTCCAATTATATGTATGTTTTTCTTTTGGAAAAATAAGGATTTAGAATAATAACATAAAGGTAGTAGTACAACATTATTTATTTCTGAAAAATCAGACAGTAAAAAGTTCATGGCTAATTTTTTTTATAGAAAATACACATTTATTGTATGAAAATGGTAAAAAATATTTTATTCAAAGTATTGCCCATCGCT
>JAWQRN010000096.1:0-39135 GCA_033557685.1 Sperchopsis tessellata
GTTGTAATTGAATAATCATTACGCTAATTGGTTATTAATCTACACGAAATTGCCATTTTCGCATGAGAATAAGAATTCTCTGTCAATGTGTTTTAACAAAATATATTTATGTGTTTAAAACTTAGACTCGGAGCTGCCTCGATACTTCAGTGGTTAACTACCTAGCGAATGAGTGAGGGGTCCCGGGTTATAGGCTTTTGTGATTAAGGAAACGTATCTGTGGCATTTTCCGGTAGGGACGTAAAATAAAGGATGTCCAAACAAGAGCGGAAAAATTTAAATTTTAAATAAAACAGTTTTTTTAGGAAAATACCGAAATTTTGTGGGAATTATGTATGGAACAACACATCTGATAAATGCCCTCCTCCGCTTTGCTAGCACATTTGCGTTCTTTTAACGAAATTTTCAATTTCGGTTTGGCATAACTGTGGCTGGATTTCAGTGATACAGCGTCTAATCTCCTCCTTTAAGACTTGGGTGGTCGCGGGCTTATTGACATAAACTTTTGACTTCAAAAAACCCTAGAGAAAGATGCCCAAAGCCATTAAATCGCACGATCTAGGCGGCCAATTCGGGTCGTCCAAACGGGAGATTACACGACCAGAGAATGTCTCGTACAATAATGCCATTGTTTCACGTGATGTGTGACAAGTAGCACCGTCCTGTTGGAACCACATGTCTTCGAGATCCATACCATCAATTTGAGGCAAGAAAAATGGTCCAATGATGCATCCAGCCTAAAATGCACACCAAAAAGTGACAAGTTTGGGATGCATTTCCTTCTCATGAAACAGATGTGGGTTTTCGTCACTCCAAATGCGGCAATTTTGCTTGTTTACAACATTTTGATTACCAAAAATTGGACGCAAGTTGCGAATAATGTTTAACAATAAGAATGCCTTGTTGTGTCGAATAGCGATCCATTTTTAATAATGGCGGTTTTTTTGCCATCGTACTATCATAATGGTTTGACTGTCAAAGCACAACACCAAAAATGGCGCTAAATTTAAATTCTCCGCTCTTGTTGGGACATCTTTAGTTGGTCTCGTGTACTATAAGTAAATCCACATGCACTTTAAAGAACCCAGTGTAAGTAATCCTGGCGTTGATGGTTGGTCATATCGACAGAAGTAATCCTGTGAAAATAAAAAAATGACGTAGATTAAGTAGAAAAACATTAAACTATGTACTTTTGAATTTTTTTTTTTTTAGGAGGGGCAAAACGTTTGCCCAAGTACAACAATTATGGCGTTGTGTCCTGGAGCAGCGATAAAAATATAGATACATATTTCGGTTACACTATATAGATAACAGACATAAATATGATTAGAGTTATATGTACTTAATTTCTTTGTGTAAAGTAAATTTAAATAAACTAGTTTAAATCCCTTCTATTTCCCACTAAAATCATTATAGATTTTTACAAACCAATGCTATCCCGGTATTCTGTGGTGTAACGCTCATGTCAAACGCGCAGTTTTACTTCATGACGTTTTACAGCTGTCAGTATTTGTGAACTTGATTTGTAGATTTATAGTGATCAAACGTTAATATACATTGTTATAAAGTAGTATTTTTTAAGGTAAAATGTCGTACGCGTATTTGTTCAAATATATTATTATCGGCGATACAGGTAAGCAAAATTGTATTTTTACGCATCAGATGTACTTGTCAGAATTTATTATCCTTCAAAATGTCAAGTGATGTTATTTAGAGTACAAACGTTGTACATATTTAACGATTTTTCTGATCAAAAAGTCAATACAACTGCTTCTACTGATAACGAACTAGACATTGTTATCCATGAAAGTATCATCCCATTGTTCCTTGTTATAAATTATTTTTCATTATATTGTACATAAAACAAAGCCCTTTATTTACAGGTGTAGGCAAATCTTGCCTTCTCCTACAGTTCACTGACAAAAGGTTTCAACCTGTACATGATCTAACAATTGGTGTGGAGTTTGGGGCTCGCATGATAACAATTGACGGCAAGCAAATCAAACTTCAAATTTGGGATACTGCTGGTCAGGAAGCGTTTCGCTCCATTACTCGATCTTACTACCGTGGTGCAGCTGGAGCTCTGTTAGTATATGATATAACAAGACGGGAGACGTTTAATCATCTAACAACATGGCTAGAAGATGCCCGACAACATTCCAACTCAAATATGGTCATTATGCTTATTGGAAACAAAAGGTAACAGTTTATCTTAAAACATTTAAAATGTGTATTGGAGTGCTAATATTAATTAGGCATTAAATACTTTCCTTGCTTTGTATAGGGAATTGTTTTCTTGATAAAATTTCAATTATGATTATATTATCAAGATGTGGTATGAGTCATGTCCCAACTGTAAACATTTTGTGCTTTAGATGAAGTATGAGTGTAATATATAATTTAAATTACCTCCATCACAGTTTTTCCATTATGAGTATGATATCAATATATTTGAACTAGTTTTATGTTTAATATTAAAACTGCAGCAAATTTAGAAAGTATTTATAATATAGCTATAATATATAATATAATATAACAATATAAACAATTTTATAATTTTAAATCATATCTCTGTAACTTGAGATGTTGCTATATTCCTTTACAAACAGAACAAATAATTAACTTTTTTATCAATTATATACTGAAAAACAAACACTATTAAGATACTGAAATAGTTCACTGACTCAGATATAATTAGGAGTTTATATGTGAATTCAAATATGGTCAATGGCTTCAGATAAATATAATATGGATTGTAAAATTGCTAGGTATAATTAATAAAATAAACTGTATCAATATTTAAAACAAAAATAACTAATTATTAATTTTTGAAAGCTTGTAAGTGGAGCAATAATACTTACAATCAATGTCAATATGACTGACAACACTTACTAGAGAATAGTAGTTTCAACATGATCATTTTTCATATGACATTAATTTGTTTTTATAACATATTTGTGCAGCAATCATCTATTTTATAATTCTTTTAACGTTTATGATATGATAAGTTTTATGACAATGCTCCGTCATGAATGATTGAATAATATGACAAAGATGAAAACCGCATTCTTGTACCTTTAGACGAAGAGCAATTATATCTTTGGTTTCCTGGATCTTAATCTTGCCACAGGAACAAAGGACCTGATAGACACCTTCACTTCGATGGAGCATGACACTGTTTGTAGAATAAAGAACTGGAGGTGTCTATAAAAGTTATGTAAACTCTGCATTATTACTTAAAAATCTAGTACATCACTAGGGATGCACCGAAGCAGGTTTTGGCCAAATACTGAATATTCCGCTTGATATTACACGAAGCGCCAAAGCAGATATAGTTTTCTGAATGATAGCTAAATAACGTTTTTTCTCAAAAGAAAATATTTAATGAGTTATGATATATAGAACATATTTTATAAAACCTTTAAATCATGTTTATTAGCTTTTAACCCAAAGTTATGTTTATTTATATGCTATATTTAATTATTTTAATAAACTTACATTAAGTCTTCAAATCTTTTGTCATATGTTCAGTTTTGTGCAATTAAATAAGCAGCAGATCAGCACATTCGGGTATGTTTCGGACACTTTTGTTTTTAAAGTTTAAGAGAAACACATAAGTTTAAAAAATATCAAATAAAATTTTAATCTTTAGAATTGCACGGCAAAAACTGACCATTGCCTTTTAATTTGGTATATATTGGCTACTTATAACACAATAGTGAAAGACCTTGAAAATGAAAATTTCCATTATAAATTCCCTGCTTCAATATTACATTCACAATTATTTATTATTAACCTAGTTTTCCATGGCCCATATAAAATTTATTTTTTAAAATGCACCATAGATAGATTTTAGTTATGTTTTTATTTTCGTTTGTAAACAAAGAAGATTTACAAATATCTATTAGAGTCTATAACTGCTTTATTTGAATAGCTATCTTAAAGCTATATAAATATTCTAGAGGGTTTTTTAATGGTGCACAATGTTTTAATTAGGGCTCAAACTTTTGAAATATTAAATAGTTATTTTTTCTTAAATGAAAACACAGCTGACCATGACTTCATTAAAAAAAGTATTTTTTGCTGATTCCATATGTATAGATGTTAGTAAAATTTTAATTTATTTCATTTATTAATTTCGGTGCAAATTGTTAATTCCGTATTTTCCAAAATGTTTGCATTTTATATACAATACAATTTGGTATATTAATATTTTGATAGCAGAGTATAATACTTAAATAAAAAAGGAAATTATGTGTTCAAATTGCCTTCCGTTTGTATGCACATCTTTTAACACTGCTTTGAGTATTTATATAGCATTTTTGAAATTTGGTCTTAGTTCTTGAATATCGATATTCCGTTGTTTAAATGTTATATCTTTTACATATTCCTGATCGATACGAGTCGGAAAGATCAAAATTACCGGATCTGAACTTAGAAAACTATCTTTGGCATTTACAAACGTCTAATGCACTTGGATAAACATCGCAAATGTTTTTGGTAGCAAGTGTTGCGTTACTTCCCTTGTGAAACTCAAAAAGCATACAATGCAGGCGAACATTTCACCCAAAATTGCAAAACAAAAATTAAGATTTAATTATCTACAAGTAAACAAGTCACTTTAACCTTAAAATGTCTTTGGCACGGCTTTGAAATACACAAAGAGCTGATAAATGATAAACAAATATTGACATGCGCAAAAACCACCTTACTTTCTGGTTCCTCTAATAATATACTTCTAAAAGTTGTCATTTGTTAATTTCCTGCTAACGAGATGGTGCCAATATGTATAATCAGGATTATTGTTGTAGCTTTTAGGACGTAGTTGGTAGGTGGCCACCAAGGTCTTCTGACCTGACCTCCATAGACTTTTGTGGAGATATGTAAAAGATAAAACGTTCAAACAATGGAATATCAATATTGAAGAAATAGACAAAATTTCGAAAATAGTATGGAAAATTGTATTTAAGGAATAAATTAAATTGTTTGTTATAAATTTGTGTTATATTTGGACATTCAAAATATTAATATATCAAATTTTCTTATGGTTGAAAATCAAATAAAGAAATTATAGATCGTAATACAAATTAAAACTTTCTAAAAATCCCGTTTTTCGTGAAAATAAAAAACACCAAAATTTTGTCGGCACCAGTAAATCTGTCTTGTAAAATTAGATAGAGAATGGCCCATCTGTTTTGTACGAACTACTGTAATTACTGAGATACCCTTTACAGAAATTGGAATTGGGAATCTGAATCCTTAGCTTCAAATATGAACTCATGCAAACCAAAATACACCAATTGCGCATGATGCCATCACTGTCTCCTTAAACTGAATTGACTCTACTTACTCTTGGCCAATTGATCTTTTGTGCAATCGGTGTCTTATCCATTTGTTAACATATGTTTCTTGGTGATGAGGATTGGGTACATCACTGGGCCCTCCCATTAGACAGGTCTCCATGCCACCACCAAAGAAGCAAAACCATAATTTTTACGTTTTGCTTATTGAAAATGCCTAAGGGGTCTACTGTAAATGAAGAAACATATAAAAGTAATCTCACTAAATGACAAAAGTGACACTCAAAGTATCATGTCAATCAATCAACAACCTCACTTCAATAAGTTATTATTAGTATTCTAACATATGCAATGAAAATATAGGGCAAAATATATCCTGCATTCAATGTTTTTCATACTATTTTAGTGATCTGGAAAGCAGGCGTGAAGTGAAAAAAGAAGAGGGTGAAGCATTTGCGAGAGAACATGGTTTAGTGTTTATGGAGACATCAGCTAAAACTGCAGCAAATGTAGAGGAAGCATTTATTAACACCGCAAAAGAGATCTATGAAAAAATTCAGGAAGGAGTTTTCGACATTAATAATGAGGTAAGGTTACATCTCTTAATGCATTTTATACTCCAATCAATTATTATATAAAAATATATTAACTGACCTCCAAAAAGATTACGAACTTCAATAAAAAATCTTGATTTTCTTATTTTTCGGTTTCTATAAATTTGAACATTTAAAACATAATAGGGGATTCATACCTCTACACCCATAAGGGGTAGAAGAGGAACTGATTATGATGATACTGGATTTTAATTTTATATAAGTACGTATCAAGCAAATTTAACCTGTACATTTTAACGTTCACAAGATTTTTATATATTAGAAATAATACAGGATCAAATACTTTCATGTAACCGAGCCTACACCACTTTTCATGGTACAATAATTACAGTATTTTTATTAAACTTTTAGAATAGCTTCAAAAACTATGATCAAGATAACAAATCTAGATGATGAAAATGTGGAATGTTTTTTAGAATTTAAGTTAAACATTTTGGAGTCTTTTTGTTTTGATCAATGCAATGGTGTTATTTATTTTTTCACATTATTTTAAAGTTGAAAAAGGTACATATTTTCTTGGTGTAAAATGAAAAGTAGCTCCTATAAGAAGCCTACAAAAAAGTTGGCGTACAAGAGGAGTAAAAAATAAATAAATAGAATATCATATTAATAACGAAATTTGTTTAATAACAAAACAGTAAATTATAAATTAATAGATTAAAAATTAATGTACTGCT
The DNA here is from genome assembly GCA_033557685.1 of Sperchopsis tessellata. Lineage (NCBI taxonomy): Eukaryota > Metazoa > Arthropoda > Insecta > Coleoptera > Hydrophilidae > Sperchopsis > Sperchopsis tessellata. Next base: position 6,592 of record JAWQRN010000096.1, read on the forward strand.
CTTTAGACTTCAACATTAGTAACATCAATCTTAGGAAGAACTTGTATATTGTAATAAATTTCTTTAATGTTTATCCCAAAAATAGTGCAAATAAGAAAGATATGATTGAATGAAGAAAATGGAAAATCTCAGCTTTACGAGAAAATTGAAATAAAGTTAGAGACCATCTAACCTGATATATGACGATATATAAAATTTTACAAACACAATTTTTATAGCAATTTGAATAAGCACCTATAATTCAATAATAAATCATAGATAAATGATATAGATTTTCTTAAGAATAACCCACATTTTCATATATGCCTTATTTTCTAGCAAGTTGATTTTGACCACTTGTAGGTAACCATTTAAACATTTCTTATATATGGCAATTTATTATAAGAAACATTCTTACTTATTATGGAGAGGTCGGGTCTGGGACACCACAACATTTTTTTGCTGTGATAATGGTATAATGTCCATTGTTGGTATGGAGATTATATCGTTTTCCTGGGACACAATATCACTGCGGAAGATATCGTGACTTCTCAGTCCTTGCCCACTGTTTCTGGGTATTAATAGTATTAAAACATTTTTGTTTTTAGGCAAATGGTATAAAGATAGGGCCACAGCATTCTCCTACGAACCCATCATTACCTGGTGCTGGTGGACAAGGAGGATCTCAAGGTGGTGGTTGTTGCTAGATGACATCCAATGTAACCCCTTATCCAAAGGGTACTTATAATACCAACTTTTCAAATGGGGCATTGGCTGCATCATATATTTATTATATAAATTAATGAACTAATATCACAAATATAAAATTAAGCACTAAAATTCCAATTACAAGACTATTGAAATTTGAGGTTTGCGGTATGTATATTTTACATTTCTACAAACAAAGATATTAGTTTATTAATTTGCTTAATAAATTTTTATGTTATTGTGATTTTACTTTCAAAGTGTTGTATATTTATGTACGAATAGAACCAGTAAAGATTTTATTGTTTATATTTAAATATATCGATTACATATAATTTTCTTATTTTTGTTTTATAGTTAGAATTAAACAGATCTTATTTTGCTATTTAATTTAAAAATGCATCTTAAAATTTATGTTACCTAGATAACCCTATAGAATTTAAAACTTTTTCAAAAAAGTTATTTAGTTAAGCCCATTTTCTTCCAATTTCATAAAACATATAGTTCATGAAACTATTTAATCTGTATGTTGTGTATGTATTTTTTTATTTTATGCATTTGCTTAATAAATCGTTTAATCTACTAAAGTATGCTTATTATAAACCCTTTTTGCTTGCTTCTTATAAATAACAGTATGAATAATATTGAATAAATTCAAGTTTATGAATAACAACGACATTTCAATAATTTTTCTATTGAGATTTGTGCACACATACGCAGGTGCAGTATGTTTATAGGGCTATGTAATATAAAGTGCAACATTTTTAACATGATATTTAGGAGACCACAAAAATATTTCACCTTAAATGAATTTTGTGTTAAAATAAATATTGAAAGTTTTAGTATAACTAATATAATTTATTGGTTAATGAAAAAACAATCTGTCTCACCATTTATTTATTTTTATCTGTGCACACATACGTGACTCAGTCTGTTTATGGGACTATGCAATATAAAATGGAAAATTTTTAATGATTTTTAAGGGACCAGAATTTTTTTTTGCCACAAGGGAGGTTGGTGGTGGGTGCAAAGCATGCAGACGTTGAAGCTTATCTATATAAGGCACCAGTCGTCAGTTTTTCTAATAAAACAAGTATCGTCCCAGTAGAAACAGCAAAAAGAGGTGAGTGATACGAAAAAATTATGGTATCAGTCGCACGATGATACTCTTTTACCATAAACAGCCAATTAGAAATAAATTTTGAAAGAGAGGAAGGACAATTTGTCTCCTTCCAAACATTAAAATTCTTAGGCTACTGTTATTTGGACTTGGGCAAAAGTGGTTTACCATTTTTCATGGACTACACTTGCGAATTACAACAATGACTCTAATTTGCCAGCTTAAGTGTTTAAATGAAGAATCAACAACAGGTCTCTGCATTTTCAAATTTTATCTTCTCCATTTGATGTTTATGTGGAACAAGCTACACTTTCTTTGATAATGGAACTAATGATCTAAAGATAAAGATCAAGGATATTTCACTAATGGACTTATAAGAAATACTTTTTAGTTAACAAGTTTCCGAAACAGACATCTTTTGCTCCTAAGAGAATGACGCTATTTGGAAGCACTTATAAATGTGAGCAATTATTTTCTAGAATGAAGTTCATTAAATGTAAAAGGTTAATGGATTCACACCTAGAAAATACTTTGTGTGTTGTAACATCAGTTGTTTCCCTGAACATTGACCATCAGTGAAATACTTGCATCTTCGAAAAATTCAGTTACCCAGTAATACACTGGAGTATGCAGAATTCCATGTACATGTGGCGTAGTGTACATAGATCAGATAAAAAGAATGGTCTCCACTCGCTGTAGAGAGGAAGGAAAGACGCACCGTCTCAAGCAGTTTGCTATATCTCTATTATTGGAACATAAATTAGAATCAGGCTACGGTAATTTTATCAAGGACATAAAAACTCTCATCAAGTCATCTAATTATTTCCCTTGAATAATAAGGTAGTCTGTCGAAATATATAATCATCCGGAAAATCTAAATCATGATGATGGGATACTGGGACACGCCCCGCTGGTATCCTGTTGGCCAATAGGAGATTGGTGTACTAAACAGGAGGTTGGTGTACTGAGTAGAATTCCCATTTATAAATTCAATACTAATATCATTTTATGATGATAGTCAAGTATTTAACTTACGCACCGGTAAACAACAATGTTTTGACATTTGACTGGTTTGTAGTTTCTTTATTAGTATGAAGACCTAATTCTAGTTTTTCTATACTTACCATTTATTCTAGAGGGGGCGCACTTTCTAATGTACATTCACAAAAATAAAAACGAGTAGTGGAGTTCATTCTTTTGACACGAGGTATAAAGATAACATAATTGTACCATACCACAGAGTTGTAAAATCACAAACTAACCACTTGGCGATAAAACTGTACAATAAACTCCCACACAGAATAAAGAAAGAGGATGGAAAAATCTTCAAGAGGGCCATCAAGGAACTACTTTTAGATGAGGTTTTTTACAGCGTGGAAGAGTTCCTAAATTATCAATTCTAGTGATACTAACTATATAAAAACTTGACTAGATGGGGTACCAGAAAACACCGATTATGTTTTCGATTGGGGCGCAGGATCTGCAGCAGTGCGCAGTAGTGAATAATGAATAAGAGACTGCTTATTATATTGTTATTGGTAGGCTGTTGTAGTTTTGTGCGTTATATTGACATGTCAAACCATGTAATTACCATGTAAACTTGACAATAAATATCTATCTATAAATATCTATCTATCTTACAAGCTAGAGATAATAAGCCCAAGTAGGTCACAACTTGATTTAATGTTTTTAGGGAAGTTTGAAAACTATGAAAAGCACTTACTAAGTTCAGTTTGTACTTCCTTCTGCACCCATGGAACATCTTGTCAATTTAGTACATACAAAATTCTCTTTCATTTGTCTCCAAAATTCATTAAAAATAAATTAATATTGAGGAAATATTGTAAATACATGATTATTTTCCTAAAATGAAATTTCAAAACCCTGCATTATTTTAATAAAACAGAACGAAGTTAAATTCTGTTACACGTATATCACGTGTGGTATTTTGAATTCGTTCAACAGTAATAAATTTTTATACTGGTTTGACCAAATTAGTGACCTACTCAAAATAAGGAATTCAAGAAATAGTATGAAAATATATGCATATATTCATATAATACCAAGAATAAAGTGTGTTCAGATATTGTTATTTAACAGTGCTTTGTTTATGCATGGAGCATAATTGTTTGTGGGAAATTGTGAAATATTGTTCCCATACATATTTTAGGAATATAGTATCTATCTAGTTCATATATTAAAATTCAAATCATCTTCTGTTGGGTTTAGTAAAATCAATTTCTACAAAAATCTGTGTTATCACTAGGGGCAAATTAGTAGGAAAATACCGCTCAGGCATTTTCAAACACACCGATCTTATTCAAACTTATAGTTAAATTAATAAAATACTTTAGTTAAGGGGAACTTTCCTAAAGAAACAGTCTATCTCTTTACATATAAAATGATTTTACAAATTACTCCTTCATTGGAAGAGATATTTAAATGAAATTGGATATAGAAGATTTTGCATACTTCACATTTTCTTTGTTGTTTTGATTTATTAATATAAATCTGTTTTGTTGTCTTATTGATTGAAATATTGAACAATAACATAACCACAATTCTATATTATATAGTATCATAGAATAGAATAGGCTTTATTCATCTGTTGAATGTTATACAAACATGGAGCATACGTTGTAAGACTTGTCAAGATATCAATTTAATACAATTTAGAAAAATATATAGTTATGGAAAGTCTTCCCGAAGATACTCTTCAATTGTGTAAAACAGGTGCTCAATGAAGAAAGACCAAAGAGCAGTCTTAAATTGATGCATTTACATTCCATTTATTCTAAACTTTTCGACAAAACTGCTAACCTCTGAAAACTAAAATATAGAAGTTCACAGTTATGAGTTGAGTCTTTACTAGGTTGTTCTCTATTTTCTTTGTTTGAAGGATGTCATGGTACATATAATGTGATGTCACATTCATTATACCAAACCTCTGAAACAAAGACCTACAGTGCGTGTTTCTCTGAACTCCAGCTATTGCTGTCGCTACTTGTGCTACTAGAACCGACCTTGCTTCCACTGCTGATCCCCAAAACACTATACCATAGGATATTATGGACTGGACTAGCCCAAAGTAACCCAGTCCAAGAACCTCCAAACTGACTGTGCACCGCACCGATTTTATTAAAAAACACCCTGCGCTTTTAAACTAGTTTTTCTAAATGTTTGCTCCACGAAATTGTTCTGTTAACATGATTCCCAGAAATTTTGACTCATTCACTTGCTGTACACTTTTGTTATCTTTTCTGACCAGAATAGAGCTATTTATGCTTTTATTGCAGAGTATAAATTCCGTATAGAAAATGTTTTTCCCATTCAGGTTTATGCCATTGTTTGCACATCACTGGATTATCTCAGTAATAGCCCTCCTTCCCTGGTTCTCAGGTGGTCTGAAACTAATATGTTTGCATCATAGATAATTATTGTTTCACTTGACTTGCATTGTCACTGAGAAGGATTTTGAATAGTAAAGGGCCCAGAATCGAACCCTGCGGCACTCCTTTTACAGTGTCTCTTCTATTGGATGAGTTGTTGTCCAATGCTACTCTGTGTACATCCTGATAGGTAAGACTTGACCCAATTATTAGCTACACCCCCGATTCCCACATGGTTCAATTTATTCAGGAGCAACATGTAGTTAACAGTGTCGAATGCTCGACTCATGTCGAAGAATAATCCAAAAGTGTGCTTTTTCTTGTTTAGGCTATCCAGGATGAACCTGACACCATCGTTAATTACTGTGCTTGAGCATCTCCTGGGCCGTTACCCATGCCGACCATCCGGCTGTATTTTCATACATATATATAAGCTGAAACTGGGTTTTTCCATAATGAATTAAAGTTAATGAAAATCGGTCCAACTGTATGTCTAAACCTACATTATAATAATATTAATAAACTTTATTGATAGAAAAGCATGAAGATTTATACGATGGACCAACTTACAGCCACCAAGATGGGGGGGGGAGGGAGGAAGCAGTAGGAGCACACAAGGAGGTACAATAAAATAATGATAAAAGGAAAACAATTTAAAAGAAAAGAATATAAGTAAAGTGCAAAAAGAATGTATATTAAACTAAGTTAAATATAGAAGAATTAAGTAAAGAAATAAACTAAGTGTAAAACACTAGTACACAAGATATAATATATATATAGTAGATGCTTGGAGATAATAAATGCAGTATATTTTTGCACCAAGTATATTGTATAAATGAAAATGTAAATAAAGAAGCAAACTTATACTAATGAATGAAAACGTGCTTATGAAGAAAGGGTAAATTAAAAGGTGTTGAGAATGTTACCTTGCGACTGTAGCTGGTTGTGGCGAATCTCGACTGACTTTGATTCCAATCAAATCAATATGATTCACCTGGTGACCCAGGTAGCTTTTACGACTATTTCAGTGGGTGAGTTTTGATGATGTAGGTTGGGTCATGTAGGATGTATCGGTTGATGAGAGCGGAAGTAAAGGCGGTGGTGGTCTTCATCGTGTAGTCTGGCTGCAGGCATCGTGTGTCGATGGTTGGTAGGTGGTGATTGCTGTTTCTTCTGGCGTTGTTTTCTTGGAGGATGTTTAATTTTATTAGTTGGCTAAAAGATATAAAGATATTTAGAAGTATACAGTGTTATGTTATTATTTGTTTTTCGGTCCTTTGTTTTTTCTTTTTTGTTAATTTTCTAGCGTTGTGGTTTGACCCCTCTCAGGATGAGAAGGGCATTTTCCACTAATTCTTCAAGCCAGGGGGTTTATCTTTAATTGTGGCTAGTATAGTCATTGTTGGCTGACTTTGATTTCCGGCGCTCCGTGTTTTATAGGCCCAGACGAAGGGTCAAAATCTAATGACACTACCGCTTGAGGAGCTTTCCGAACCATGCACATTAACCCCAAAATTGTTAATAATGTTTTAACAATTTGGGTTAAAAAGTGACTAGATTTAAAATATATATTACCTAGCTTCATAAGCAACACACAAAAAAAATGTTTTCAATGCGCCAGGAAGAAATTTCCACCCGCGTACAACATGTGGTCGGAAAATAATTAATTCATGGGGTAACAAGATACAACTAGTAGATGTGACAATTAGTGCATCTATGAACAAGCCCACAAACCAAGTTGCTCATGCCGTATAATATCATGGTCGAGGCTTTTCCTCTATGGTCTACCTGATAAATATACTGCACCAACAACTAAAAAAAAATATGTATATATATGTGATAAAAATTCAAATTAATGGTGGGCACTCTCCGGCATAATACTAACAAGCAGCTCAGTTTTGCGAATTAATGAGGTCTCCAGTGCGGTAGATAGCTATTTTGCAGTACCACTGCTCATCAGTACGGCTAGGTAATTGGACCCTACCACAGACACATAGTAAAACTGACTACTATAAAATGTATACAACTCACTATGAAATGTTTTATGTAGCAAGCGCCATCTCAATGTGGCGAGGAAAAATCTTGCGACACTAGAAGAAAACTTCGCCTAGAGATGGGGGTGTTTTACAAAATTTAACAATGAAAAAGAACACATTATTTAGCCGATCCGGTTCTTGCCAGTACAAATCTATGTGATAAAAATTAACCATGGGCAGTATCTGGCATAATAATAACAAGCAGCTCAGTTTTGGCTATAAATGAGGTATCCAATGCCGTAGAAAGCTATTTCGCAGTACCACTGCTCATCAGTACGGCTAGGTAATTGGACCCTACCACAGACACACAGCAAAACTGACTACTATAAAATGTATACAACTTACTATGAAATGTTTCATATAGTCAGCGCCATCTCATATGTTATATGTATATATATATAAGACATGACAAAATGTGCGATCAACATTATTAAGAAAAATAAATCTAAGGCAAGAATTTTACATGAAGAAAAGAGAAAATAGACATGACTAAGACCAATTTGAAGATGATCTTGAAAAAAAAATATGATTATTTCGACCATAAAACAGAAGAGCATAAAGCATTGATTTGATACCAACAACATAAGCAAGAGCAACATTTTTAGTCTCAAAGGACTAATACAACTACGTATCATCAGCACAATTTATAAAACTCAAGACAATTCTACAGATGACACATAAACATTGTTCAAATAGAATGTCAAGTGTACAGGGCTCGAAATCCCAAGGCTGTCAGCTTTAGTTATTAGGGAAATGATCATGAGTTGATCGTCTTCCAGAAAGAACGTAACAATGTGAGTCCCACTACATGCACTTTAAGGAACTCAATTTGCAGGTGAGGTTGCATAATCCTAGGCGTCAGTGACTTGTCATTGTTAAACAGCTTTAAATAAAGTAACAAAGAAAACATTGTACGACAATGGATCCCTGAGATACACCAGAAAGTAAGAGTAAAGATTCCAATAAGCCTTTAGTTAACTGAGCTCTGAAAACTACCACTCATATAATTAGAAAATAAATGACAAGAGAAATCAAATAACTTATAATAATGAAGAATAGACAGAAGAAGATTATGATGAATGATATAAAATGCTTTAGAGAAATCAATCAGGATAAGATTAAGAGAAGAATTCAAACTTTGAACAACATCATCAACAATCGCCGATAAAATGCGTACAACCATAATTTGGACAAAAACCAGTTTATGTATGTGGAAGAATGTTATGTAACGAAAGATGACAACATGATTGATATTCAAGGACCTTTTCCAAACAGTGGGTAGTAATAGTCAAATATCTTTGTGTGCTTATTTTTCAAGCAAAATAATCTGTTGTCCTCCATAGAAACAGCACAAAACAAAAATTAAAAATCGATACCCACTCACACACTGGTTGCATAAAAAGTTCAACAGCTCAACAGGTGATTATTCCATTCAGTAGATTGATCAGTAAAATGCTCTCTTAAAGTAAACCAAAGAACAAATACAAATATTGAGTCAATTGTACTCCCATCAAATAGAAAGAAATAAGAAGTAAGTATCTTCCCAACAAATTAAAAAATATTGAGAAGTTGTCCAAGGAAACACCAGTTTATTCAAATTGATATATTGAGCGATAGCTGACATGTTTCGAGGCACCTGCCTCATCTTCAGAGCTGAATTAAGATGTAAATGCTGATTAAAAATTCAAAAACCAAAGGCTAGTGGAAAACAACGACTGCAGAGAGCAAACATAATTGGAGCAACAAGACACATATATTATGATATAATGTCTCCAACTGATCATAAAATTCCTCCTTTAACTCTCGTTCCTTGTCATTTATTGGAGCATACACATTTATAACCAAGTTGCGAAATCTTGCTCTAAATCTTACCCACACTCTCCTTTCCAACACTTCCCTCCACTCAATCAGTGGCCGTCCTGCCTCCAGACTCAAAATTAAAGCCAATCCCCTTTCTTTCCTTGCATTTTCCACCATACTCCCAGAGTACAATATAGTTTCTCCACTGTCCAACTTAACACTGCCAAGTTGTTCCATCTGGTTTCGTTTAATCTAAGAATAACCATTCTATTTCTATTAATTTCCTCAGAAAATTGTATCAGTTTACCAGAGTCGTTCATAGTTCTCACATTCCAGCATCACAGATATGTATCATGTCGTATATCCATCTTGTCTCCCCCAGTCCTCTCATTTCCCACCAAATTCGCTTCCCCCTCACCCATTGTCCATTCGTTTCCTGTCGCCTTCATTTCCCTCACAGCAAATATCATTTATTGCCCTCCTGTGGTATAATTTATTGCCTGGTATCCCTTCTATCTTAATCCATTTATATTCTTCACCGTTAATTACAATTTTCTGGTATCCCATTCTTACTCTATTTGCCCTCTGTCTCTCTGTTCCATTAATTTCCGCCTAAATCTTCCTCTCTTCCAGTGTCAAGTCATGATCAATATAAACCTCGCTTCTTCTTAGTCTGTTTTTATCCTTTTTAACTCTGCTTCTCCTCCCAAGACGCTACTTCAACTAGAATCATTGCCTTCTGTTTGTCCTTACTTAGCCTGAAAGCTCTCTTTACTTTAACCTCAATCTTTTCTTTTAAGAATTTTTCTACCTCTCTTTCTGCATTCCGCTTTCAAAGTCTAAACCTCTTATGATCATATTTAATTTCCTTTTCTCTTTCTCCTGTATCTCGGCTTTCTCTTCCTCCTATTCTCTCTACAAGACTTTCTCTCTCTTGTTCCCATCTCTGCTCTCTCTCTCCCTCATTTCCACTCTTAGTTTACCACTTGTATTTTGCTAGTAAATGAATTGTGTATCAGAAATATAAATTTACAGCATTGTTGAAGATGAGGGAAAACTAGACAGAAACAAAAATCAAGGTGTACTTTGAATTTAGAAAATTGTGTAGAGAATATATAATACAAGAAAGACACAATATGTACTATATGAAATTCAGGCATGCGAAAGAGTTAACTAATCAAAAATAAGTATTAGGGGGACCGGAAAGTAAGGTCGTTTCTGCGCATGTCAATAATTTTTTATCATTTATCAGCTCATTGTGACTTCAAAGCCGTGCCAAAGATATTTTAAGGTTAAAGTGACTTGTTTACTTGTAAATAATTAAATCTTACATTTTTTTGCAATATGAAATAGCCAGCCAAATACCAGAAGAGATACATATACATTGTATGCTTTTTGAGTTTCACAAGGGTAGTAACGCAACAGTTGCTACTAAAAACATTTGCGATGTTTATCCAAGTGCATTAGACGTTTGTAAATGCCAAAGGTGGTTTTCTAAGTTCAGATCCGGTAATTTTGATCTTTCCGGCTCGTATCGATCACGAAGACCAACAACTTTAGACAATGACGTATTAAGGGCAGAAGTGGAAACAAATCCATGTCAGACAATCGAGGAACTGTCAAACACTCTTAAACAACCTTGGTCGACAATCCAAGAACATTTGCAGCAGATTGGTAAAGTATGCTGGGCTGGTGTTTGGATCCCGCACAATCTGTCCGAAGAAAACATAGCTAGCCGATCCACCAAATGCAACTTATTGCTTCAATGGCACATTACAGAAGCATTTTTTGATCACTGGAGATGAAAAATGGGTCCTATATGATAATCCAACACGCAAAAGGCAGTGGCTCTCTCCGAATGAATCGCCATGAAGTACTGTTAAGCCAGGCTTACATCCCAAACAAGCGCTTTTGTGTGTTTAGTGGAGAATTCCCGGAATCGTTCATTTTGAAATGCTGAAACCTGGACAAACGGTGAATGCAGACCTTTACTGTGAACAATTGGATCGAGTAAATCAATCCTTAATTAAAAAGTGTCCAGCGATTGTCAACAGAAAAGGCGTTATTCTGCAACACGATAATACTAGATCACACTGCACAAGACGAACCCTGGAAAAAATTAATGAATTGGGGCGGGCGATACTGCCTCACCCACCATACTCGCCCTACATTGCACCATCGGATTTCCATATATTCCAATCGCTACAACACTTTCTATGTCACAAAAAATTTGGATGATATCCAAAATGCCATTTCCAGATATTTTGCTAAAAACCAATTGATTTTTATCGATACGGCATTGAAAATTTACACAGTAGATGACAAAAGGTTTTTCATAATGAGGGTGATTACATCATTGATTAAAAATAAAAACAAGTTAAAAATTTATTTGTTTGAATTGAATGTATAAAAACGACATTACTTTCTGATCCCTGCAATATATATAATATCTTACATAAAAGAATACCATTTTTGACTATTGATCACGATAACTGGAAGATCCTATTACTTATCTTTAGCATCAAAAACAGTAGCTAACAATAGTGGATGGTTATGGGAAGAGATGAAGGGTATACTATGGGGGTATATCTTGGGACCATATTTATTTGTCATGTGTATCAATGAATTTTCTGATTTTTGACCTAGAACCTAGAATCAAAAACCCATATTTCTATTTTACTAGCCCCTTGTCTATTACCTCATTTTATTTTAGATCAAATATGTAGAGGGAGAACACATATTTAACAGTAAAAGAACCTTGTTGTCATGTATTAAATTGTAAATTGTACTATTTTCGTGACCCTAGTCAAATGCACATTTTAAATCACTACAGACTTTGTTTACATTTCTGATCAAGTGCTGCATCGTTTCTAATTAAAGTCTTCACAAGTTTCCCTTATTTTCTAGTCTAATATCTCTTTTTTAACAATTGTTTTTTTTAACTAGTCAATGCACTCACTGTAGTCTTTCCTAGAATAAATGGAAATTTAATGCAGACCATAAAATGATTATTTCTGAAAAATCTATCTACAATACATTTGGTTTTCAAATTGCTAGATGGTCTATTGCACAAATAATCCAGTTAGCAGAATCATTGTCAACCATAAAACTTAGAATCGAGTAGAATGGCTCTATTTGGGTTTGAACTGTAGCGAATCGAGTATGATTTGTTGGTTTATGTGAGCGCTGTCTACAGTTCTATAGTCGTTGAATGTAGGAATATTATTTTTGATTTAGTTTAAAATATCATCAAGATACCCATCTATTATTCACGTTTTCGCTAGGGTATATAAGTTTCATCTGTATTTACAACCCTGTTACATTTGATTGTTACATTGTGACGAAAAATCAAACCAGGCAAAAATGTTAATTTCAGATATTCTATCTATTCTCACTTCTGCTTTCGCCTCCCTCATTTGGTTCCATATTTTTTTGTTTTGGTTTTTTTTGTGTCACTTGTTTCCTGCAAAGGTCTTAAATATCATCTGAACATCTTTTTTGTGGCCTTCCAACACTTCTTTTAGTAGTTCTTGGGTGTCAGTGGGTGGTTTTAATCGTCCATATTGATGGGTCCTGTCTTGAAACATGCCACTCGGCTTAATTTGAGGTAACAATACTATAAATAACATCTGTAATATTGCGAATATCCACATTCCTTATCCTGTCTCTCAAGCTTTTGCCAAGCTTAGTCCGCTCCATTGACCTCTGCAAGACCAGACCCATAGCTTGTCATCATTTAAATTAGTCAACATTTTTGTTTCCATACTGTAAGTTGTGACTGGTACCACAGAAGAGTCACACACTTCTTCAATATGTGTCTCAATTTTCCAACAGCAGCCCAACTCCGTCTCATTCATATGGAAATCTCTGCCATTTGGTTGATTTTTCACATCTTTATAAGGTGACCTATGTGTTTGATTTGGTTGACATTTTCTACTGGCTTGTTTTTAATTGTAATTTGGCAATTGCCATGGCTCATTATCTTAGATTTTGTTAAGTTCATAGTAAGGTCTGCCCGCTCCAATAACTCGTTAAAGTCTTCTAGCATAAATTTCAATTCGTCTTTCGTCTCCCACGCTCGATCCTTAAAGATATTTTTCAATGCAAGGGTGAATAACTTCAGGGATATAATGTCACCTTGCCATACGCCTCTTTGAATGTGGAGTTTGTTAATAATAGTATCCTCTTCAATTTTTATTTTGAGTGTGGCGTTGTCATAGATATTCTTTAGTAGAGTGGAGTACCTTGAATCAATTCTAGCTCCTTTATAGCATTCATAATGGCCCACGATTCCATAGAATCAAAGCATTTGTGGAAATCGACGAAAGCCAAATGTAAGGAGAAAATATATTGAGAACTTTTTTTGTAAGATCATGCAATGTTTGTAGGTGGTCAGCTATAGCCTCTTCTGAAATCCAGCATGCTCCACAGGTTGATAAAAATCGATTTTTTTGTTAAAACATTTGGTAATTATTTTTGAAAATAGCTTATACAAATGTGAATGCAAGCTTATAGGTCAATAGTTTTCAAGTTTGAATTATCTCCCTTTTTAAACAGCGAAATGACACCATGCAGTGGTAATTTTTCTCAAAAACAGATTCTCACTAAGTAGTTTTAATTAATATATGTCAACAAGATAGTAATGATCCATAGAAATTTTGTATTTTTGGGTATTTACATGTAGTTCTAGCCAGCTTGTGAATTTGTGAGACTCGTTTAGAGGTTGATATTTCATCCAGGTAAGTATTTTGTATGGTTTAAGACTAAGAAATACATCAAATTCTCGAAGTTTAGCTAGCAGTACATTTGCAAAATTTGGTTTATTTGCCTATCCCACAGAAATGGAACAACTTGAAAACTGTTTTTGATAAAACTTGGTCTACTTATTTATTCCGTAAAAATATACCTATATAAATTTCAATATTTATTCATGAATATTCATAAACTACCTCCTCCCATTTATTGTGTGCCTTCAAATTAACTTAGCAAACCTTGTGATTGAATTACATCAGCACACACTAAATTATGTTAAGCAAACTTATAACATACAACTGTCAAAATTATTTGTCCTAAGTTTTGTTAAATTTAAAGTTTTTAACAAATTTTCAATAATAATTGAAATTTAAACTAAAATTTAATTATCTTGAAAATGCCCCTTGCAACAGTGGACGAAACGTCGGCAATTATTAAAGCCTTTACATGGTTTCCATCCATTCATACCGATAATAACCGTGGAAATCTATTTCATTTATACAGAATGTTATGAAAAGTATTTTTCAGCTAAACAGACTGGGAAAGAATATGTTTGATACCTACCAGCTATTTGGACACTTTTTAAAATTATAATACTTTCATCCCACATATATAAAAATGTAATATATAATGGGACTTCAAACACATCAAACCAGTTAAAAACTGAAGTGAAATAAATATGTGTATATTGCCTTCCTGCTTGTTATAAATAGATACAATTCCTTAATGACATAGGATGAATAGTACCTGACTTTATATTCCTTTTCACCGAGGTAGTAAGATCCTCTTCTAAAATCAATGAAAATTTAATAAGAATGAATTAGTCAAATATTTATGTATGATTTCAATAATACAGCGATATGAAATACATACATACTTGTAATTCTAAAATTGTTTATACTTTTTAACTATAAACCTCGGAGTCTAAATCCAAATTTTTCATATAAGGGTTAAATCAGATAGGCAGTGTAAAAACTACTTGTAATACAACTTTTCAAGTTCTTCAAAGTAGGTGCATAAAATACAATTTTTTCTGTTAAGGAATTACAATATTAAAATAATATAACCTATGGGTTTTAATAATGTTTAAATTCATTCTATACAAATATAATATTTAAATTTTTTGACATGTGTTAACCTCTACAATTATTTCCTCAAGGAAATAACTTCTTGATTTCTATTCATTTATATTAACTTTTAGTTTATAGAGCTATTTAAACTATTAAGACTGAATATTTATTAGAGAATAAGGTACTCGAATTTCTGCACCAAAATCAATTTAGAGGGTTAATATAAAAACAAAATTTTAAACAATTTTTGAATGTATAATTACAAGTAAATTTTAGACCACGAAAACATTCGATTGGGCAAAATCAGCGTTTGCGTGTACTGTCCGCCAATGGTCTTTCTACTTTCGACAGCGTACAGCAACCGTATCCGTTCAAGATGGCCGAAAAAACCGTGTTAATTTCGCAGCAATATTTAAAACCGATAAAAATCTTAAAATGGAAAGTGAGCGAAGGTTCAACGTTATCAATCGGTCGTGTTATACTTATTTATGATTTTGTGGGGGTTGAGAAGGTGGAACAACGCAAGTTGAAGTCTACACAAGCTGGAACAATTCATAGATTAATCGTACAGGAAGGAGCCATCATTAAAACAGGGTACGTGTTGTTCAAATAGTGGCGGGTAATTTTAATTTGGCGGGAATTTTTATTTATTGTAATAATGTTTTAGGGAGCCATTATTGGAATTGTTAGCATGTATCCACCCGACTATTATGAAAGATATGTGTGCAGAATGTGGAACAGACTTGAGAAAGGATGATTTAACAACAACTGCTTCTGTTCCGATGGTTCATGCCATTCCGGAGCTGAAAGTTAGTGAAGAAGTGAGTAGCCTTTATTTATATATAGTAGAATCGTTTCTTTAGTTAGGATAAATAATGTCTAAAAAGTTATCATTTCATCTATAATTTGCCCCAATAGTTTGTAGTATGTCTAACCTAATTTAGTATTTTATTGCATATATCAATACTTATGGTTTGTTGTCGCTACCTGCCCTTCATATACTTTCCACCGAAAGTGTACCCAATCTTGTTCTTCTTATTCAATGTAGTTTGTTTAGCTGGTTGTAACGGTTGCATGATAGGTCCAACTATCACACTCGATACCGTGTAGTGGTACCACGGGTGTATTACTGAGAGCAAGCGTATTGCCACTATTACTATATAGTAAAAATGTATATGCCTATGTCAGTAATAATATTAATCAATGCTGTAGTAGGTGATATCCGTACCATTCCATTGCAACACACATCTGTCGAAATGCCAACGTATATTGCACCAAATATCCCGCATGAATAATAGCAATCGGTTAGTTTAGTCCCAGCAAGTTGTTTTCTGGTGAATTTAATTAATATAAATAAAAGTAACCTTACAAAACTTAAAAACAAACTTTGAATTTTTGAGGTTATGTGGATTCTGATGTTCAATCTTGCAAGATTTTGAAATTTACTTTATGGATCCCATGAGGAAGTGTAGGGATAAAAATAGACAATAAAATATCTAGTAGTGGAACTCTTTCTGCATTTCATTTTCAATATCATAATTGATGATAACTTCAACTAGAAAAATAACTGCTGTGCTGCAATGTAGTATCAGAGTGTAATTCAATAAGTCTTTGCTATGTGCAATAATTATGACAAAAACATATGTTTAAAAGTTTTAGCATCTTTGAACTAATATCATCCCAAATTTTTTCATGAGGGAAATTTACAATGGGCTTTTAAAACCCTTCTTTTCTAGTTTCTATTAAGAATTTTATATTATGAATATTTGTTGTCGCACAAACTTTATGACACTGGCTGGTTGACGATATACTACTATTTGATTTAATTTGCTGCATTGGCTGTTGTTATATGCTAAGATGTATGATGCTACTTAGGGTGCTAATATGATTCACACCATTGCTCTAAATTATAAGGGTAATAGTATATCCTAAATAATATACATATTTACAAATTCTTAAAACTAACCATATTGCCCTCCTTGAAAGGCATAGGTAGTTTAAAAATTAATAATAATTGAAGATTAATGAAAATAATAAATTAGGAAATAATGTGCAGTTTGAGTTGTACCGATATTAGTATCAGGATCTATTTCCTAATTTATTCTTAATTTTCATGAGTAAGGCATAAAGGCCCATTTAGAGGTTAGTGTAGAAAAATTAGTGTAATTTTTAGCGTAGTGTAGTTAGTATTATATATGCATTTACATAGCCACTTAGTGTAAAATATGGAGAATGCGCAATTCATATGTCTGAGAATTTTAACTTTCACGATAAACACATAATTGAGGTTAGAAGAAATTGAGTAATGGATTTAATACAGAATAGAAAAATAAATAATATTAATTAAGCAGTTATTGCATTTTGTGTACATAATAAAATAAAGAAAGAACGGCGCCAGCGATTACAACAACTTGATGCAAGAAATGCATCTTCAGGATACCGAAATGTTTTTTAACTATACTCGCATGAATGTTGAAATGTTTGACCAGTTTTTGGAGTTCGTGGGATAAGTATACCTGCAGGTGCTAGATTGGCTGCAACTTTAAGGTAAGATGAAAAGTTACTTTAATATTTAATGAAAGATAATGCCATACATTTTCAGATTTTTAGCATCAGGTGACAGCCTACAGACTATTGCATTTAAATATTAAATGGGTAGGCCTACAGTTTGTGTCATTTTGAAAGACACACTCTAAGCAATCTGGGATGCACTGCAACCGTTATATCTGGAGCTTCCAATTTGCAAATTGTGTAGGGGCCATTGTTGGAAAGCATTTCACCATTAAAGCCCCCAATAACTCTGGGTCAGCATATTTTAATTACAAAAAATATTTTAGCATTGTGCAGTTTGCTGCGTGTGATGCAAATTATATGTTTACCTATGTAGATATTAAATGGCACATTAAACCTACCTGATGAAACTTGTTTACCAGACACTGACACGATCTTTCCATGTTTTTTTGTTGGAGACAAGGCATTTTCTCTGCAGCAACATCTCCTGAGGCCATATGAAGGGAAATATTTGGGAGAAGATGTGCGTATTTATAATTATCGCCTTAGCCGAGCTAGACGATGCATAGAAAATGCGTTTGGAGTTTTATGTACCCTTTGGAGGATATTTTACCAAACAATATATGCAGATCCTTCAGAGGTACACAGTATAGTTTAAGCAACTGTATACTGGCACAATTTCATTCTGACAATTGGAAAATCAGTGATTGAGCAAAAAGGTTATTGTCCAACAAGTTATGTGGATGCAGAAAATCCTACAACAGGTGAAGTTAAAAATGGTGATTGGAGAAATGAAAATCCGAACATGACGGCCTTTAGACCTGCTTCTACAATAAGAAGATTGGGGACAAGAAATGCAAATAGAAGTTGTGTTTCTTTGCGAGAAACAATGAAACAGTATGTTAATTCTGTTGGAAGTGTTCCCTGGCAAATTGATTACATTCGAAAAATGCTGAAGCATAATAATATTGTTTATTATTATTTGGCATAAATAAAATTATAATTCTGGTGTTTTAAAAAATATGCACATGTTTTATTAATAAGGTTTATTATTATATATTATGAATTGTTACATTTTTTATATTTGTGAAGGATTTTGTTTATTTCCAGAATACAGTCATCTCTGACTGACTCTTTTATTTCTCTAAGAGATGCTCCAACTAATTGGCCAAATGAGTTACTAATATCTGCGGTTGAAGCGGTGTTTTCAGCTGCACTTGCCAAGCGATTTAATAAATCGCCCAAATCGCTATTTGATTGTGACTTTTGTCTTTTCCTATCCTGTGGTATTGATGTTGTTTTTAATAGCATTGTGTATTATCAATCCTGCTACTGCCAGCAACAATTCCCCCATCATTCTCCTTGTTTTCATCCTCGTCTTCTGATGACGTGACAGAAGGAACATTATATCTACCTGTATCGAGGCTGTATCATCTTCCACAAGGAGAGTAATTTCTTCGGAATCAGACTTTCGGTTAGAATTAAGTAGAAATCTCTATTTTGTTCGGAAACAAAATATTTATTCTTTATCACTGAAAAATAATATTTATAATATTAATTTGCAAAATTTTCTTAATTTAAAAATTAAATGAAATTGAATTTATAGCATGCTATCACATACTGTCTGTGCTGACCCTGTCTATATCTTTACAGTACCAAATATTTTCTTACTAAAAAGCTTTATGGTCTTCACACACACACACAATACAAGTGCAGACAATTATATACCCTTGCTGTAAAAGTGGTCAGTATTAGGAGACATGGTAAATTTGAAAAACGTATAATAGGTGTCTATTGAATCTTCAAATGTACAAAATATACACCATGGAGTTAGAATAACATTTTATTATATCAGCAACAAATATTGAAAATAGATTGATAAAGAAATACGAATATATATACTTATTACATAATTGAACAACAATTTACTTAAACAATTAACAATAAATGAAAAACATTATATTATAAATCTTCAATAGAGTAAAAAAACACATTCATACATTTTAAACAATTCTTCAGTGGCTTAATAGAAATGTTTTGTGAGACCAGCTTTTAAAAGGATCTTAAATATTTTAAAGTGTAAATAAATCAGGAAATTAATGAAACCTATGTCTAGGATTGTACAATGGTCGCATCCCGTCAGGATAGTGTTAACGATTGCTAAATAACATATACTAAATGCATTGAATATCAAAATAATTATACATTGATTACTAATAGTAAAAATACTCAGAAATAATATAGCTAGTGTATATGGTCATGGAAATATACGAAATCGTATATAATTTGTTCGAATGCACTTTAATAGAAAGGTATAAATTTATCTTCGCGGTTCAAAAATATATAATCAGTGACGTATTTCAGCTAGAAGATACCTAACTCACAGAATTTTTATTTATAACGAATATTTAACTAACGAACAGATTTGCCCATTACTTTGGAATTTATATTTTCAAATTAATTATGACAAAATTCTCTCTAGCTGACAATATAACCAATTAACTTAATAATGAAAATTAGTGTTATTAGAAACAAAAACTCATTTTATTTCTTAACTCGAAACAATTATTATTAAAAAACAAGGTCTAATATTAGTATATCTGTATCTATGTATATTAAGCATGTAGGTACATTTAAATATATTTGTCAATGCAATGTACTGATTCTCTATTACATTCTTTCATAAATTCAATGTCTTTAATCATTGATTATTAAAACCAAACTAAGTAAATTCAATTATATTTCATTTACAATTACAGGAGACATTATCAAGATATGTAACTCTTAAAAGTGCTAGTCATAGACATGTAGAGAACTACTGAAATATATTTATTCTATTCGATCCTTTGTATGATAGACATATTACTTGCCTGTAACTGAATCAATGAAATGTAACTAACATATAGTAAGCATATGAATTTCTGGAGTGTATATCTATAATCACCAATAACATTCATGATATTTGGTAGTTTTAGTTCAATGACATCAGTTTGTCCTATCTAATTCACAGAGATATACAGTGTACCCTCGATTTTCCGGACCTCAATTTAACAGATTAGATTAAAAAGGTGAAAACTTCCAGTCCTTATATCATATGTGGAAATTAACACCCCATTAATTTTAAAATGCTTTTATCCAAAATTTGCGTATAATTAAATTAACATATTTTTTTTTATTAATTCGTGTTATTTTTAACAAATTTTAGCAAATAAGTCATATGTTGGTAAAAGCACGTTATTAATTTAATTATTACTACATTTAAAAACTGAAATAAACGTATCTATGTATGTATTAAATGAAAAATATGTTCCCAATAAATAGGCCATAAATTTATTTGACATGCGGAACACGTCGAGTTCAACTTGAAGAGGGATAATTTATTATACTTGCATTAGATTCTAGAGCAGGCATATGCCAACACTACATTATGCTGTGTTTAGGCAAAAGAAATATGAATTCAGTCTTTAATAAATATTTGTTACATAACTCATTTTAAAGGAAACATTAACAATATTTTTACATAAATTTTTATTTATAAATTAGTATGGAAGAAGTAAAAGGAATAAATATTAGTGCATCGAAAAATTTTAGTGATATTTACTTTTAATTTCATATAGACACCATTTTTGGACATTCGGATTTGACGGACAATCGGATTTAAAGGACACCCAATCCTCCTGAGTAATCCGGAAATTGAGGATGCACTGTAAATAGATTTACGTAAAACTTACCCAGATTAGTTATAACAGTTAATTGCTGAACAATACTACATAATTACCTAAAACAAATTATACTTATTGTGCTATATTACAAAAATTCATAATATATTGAAACAAACCTCCGAGGAGAGGTCTGACCACACACCCATAAGTAAATGTTGTGCTTGTAGCAACTCTCAAGTATATACATGGAATGGAGAAGCGATGGTATTCAGTAAAAAAGACAAAATATGAAACTAAGACCAGGCAACTGTATGCTAATTTATCAAAAATAATACGTAATTACAAAATAATGTTATTTATAAATAAAAGGATAAAAATATGACAAGCAGTAATTTTACATCCAACAAAGTGACTATGTCTATATGAAAATTAAGAGTTATGACCCTCAGAAGGGAGGATTTGTGCGCTAAGACTTTTATCATGATTAGCATAATCAATTGTACCGGTCCACATTCTGGAGCTATCTTCCAAAATCGACTTAAGATCAAAACAGGAAATTAAATAGAATAGAATCTTGATGGTAAATTACTTTCCGTGATATGCATGATAATTTGTATCTGATGCTTTACAGTAACTGAACGTGAACAGTATATTTACTCTTTACAATGATTAAGAAAAATACCAGTGGTTATAAACAATATATTAAATTATTTATTAATAAGCGAATTAACTACAATATCCAAACCATGCATGATTTCTACCCTAATTCTAAATTTGTATATCTGAATTAATAGTATTAATTGTTAATCAATAAATAATAAACATGCTTTCTAATCTAACAACCTGATGAACAAATTGATTTACAGGCGTTATAGGCATTAATTCACAAATATGAACTTACTTTATGATGCCAATTTGTTATTAATATTTCAGGAAAAAAATGGCAAAAATCACTTTACTCACAACTCTACATCACTATATTCATAATATTTCTACGTCAAATTTATAGCTGATCATTTCTGTCTACTTCCATCAGAAAATCATTCACAATTCGCTAATACATATAAACACTTTATAGCCACCCTAAGCTTGTTCAAATGGAACATTTATAGATAACTAATGTGATGTGAAATGCATGAAATTGGAGAGAAAATAACCATATATATCCAAAGAATCAAAAACTATCTCAAATGAATGCTAGTAAGTTTTTAAGCATTGTAAAAGCTTCTGTCACATTTCAATCAAATTGTAAGTAATTTGACATATGATAATTTATTAGTAAAATTGAAAAATTTGGCATTAAATAAAACTCAAACTGTGCTGCAATTTTACATTTAACATACCGCAGTTCTTTTGGAAGTAAAAGTTAATCGATTGCTTGAGTGATTTGATTTCCATATAACCATTTTGTGGAAGATATAATATTAAAATAATTGTTTTGAAACTCTTTTCTTTTAAAGTCTTCTTCCGTATTCTCTTCTTGCTCAATTTATGTTTGAATTTCATAAAAATTTATAACTGTTCTAATTACTTTAATTTAAACTCTACATTAAATGATATCTACAGATTTCAATGCATCTAAATGCTTATTAAACAGAGTTAATTGTCACCTTAGATCACCACGCTTGCATTTTAAAGTTTTAATGTTGACACTCTTTGAGATGTTGATATGTAGGTATAATCTTCCAGTTGTAGGTTTTAGATACAAGCTACCTATTCACTAGCTGGCTGCAACATATACTTAGTTGGGCCAGTGGAAAGTCTGCGCTCAATTTCTTCGTGCTCTTGGTCGATTGGTACCCTGATTTCTATCTGCTCTTTGTTTAAATGCGATATTTTGTGGATATCTTATGTAATTTTGTTTGATTTGCTTTAATGCTTTAATAATGTTTATATCCAACTCAAAAAGCCAGTGTTTATTACTTGTGATTATAGTTGATATACTACTGTTTGTTTTATTTTTCTTTGTTGTCTGTCGTTACATGGTAAAATGTGTGATGCTACTGAGGGTGCTAAAATGAAATGTTCCACTACTTGAAATTATAATGGTGGGGTGCATGGTAAGATATCCTAAATAATATGGTATTTACAAATTCTTTAAATTATAATTACTTGTCCTTGCTAATCTCTTTCGGGGTAGGCAGTACAGGCAATAAGCCTTCTCCATTCCTCCCTATCCTGGCTAACTTCTTTAACTGTTAAAACTTGTATGGTGATAAAAACATCTATAGCTGAATTTAATGACAATCGTAAAAGTGCATTTGTAGTGTTGTAACATATTTTTGCACTCCAGAGTATATTTTTCTAAAGAATTTCTCATATAGATAGAAGTCATATAGTGGGTTTAATAGAGAGCGGAATATCTTAAAGAGATGTAGCAACAATTATTAGTGTTAATCAATGCGTGTCTAGAAATTATCAATGATATCCTGAGACAGATACACTTGAAAATAAATAGACTATGTCATCATCAAAATCCAAACCAAGATCGATTTATGCAACAAATAGTAAATAGAAACCCCATGATCATCGTGAAAGCAACAATACAGCAAGTCCAAGAGGTACATCAAATTTAATTGTCAGGTTAAACCATACAGAAATGGCTTCATAAGGCAAATTTGAGAAATTGTAGGTGTTTGTGAGCATTCCAGTTAACAAATGTCCATAAAACAACGAGGCATTGGTTAAATGTCTTATTCAGATTGAGAGGATTTGGTCTGAGATTTGATAACCATTGAATACATATGTGGCGAGTCCCAGTTTGTCTGTCAAGAGCCATGAATTATCAAGAAGTCCTTCCATTCCAGGGTGGTACCACAATGTTTTAGGTTAGCATTATGTGAAATGATTTTGATTCCAAGGATAGTGATAGGCCAAGTATACAATGAATGTGTGAGATCCAGTTATTCTGTTGTGAAGAAGAACTGTAGGTAATCATTTTTTTTTGTTTATGGATGACTTTGCCACTTCACATAGGAACAGGGCTGTTTGGATTGGCCTAGAGAATGCCTGGACTTGAATCTGATCGAACATGTGTCAGGTATGTTAGCCAGCCGTGTTATTCAAGCTGCAATATTGGAATGGTATGCTATTTCTCAATAACAAATTATTAATCTCATAGAAAGTACCTGCGTATTAGAGTTAGAGGAGACCGAACCTTTAATTTTAAAAAACGGATTTAAAAAATGTAAAAACATTTTCTTCTGTTTTTTTTCTGTAGAATGCGGATTTTGAGAAAAAATTCAATTTTTGTTTTCTATTTGCTGAAATTAAGTATGTATTATTTATGAAATAAAGCTATTCTGTGAATAAAGTATTGTCTACATATCTTTCTCCATAAAAATCTGAGGTGATGGAATATAAATGTTGAGCAGTATATGTACAGTATGGTATGGCTGTATTGCGACATTAACAAAATATTAGCTTTAGATATAATAAAAACATAACAAAGTTAAATTGAATGAAACCATCAATCATCTATAAATAGCTAAAATACAATATTTATATTTAGTTGTAGAAAAACATTAATACATTCTAAATACTAAAATTTCCTCTTTTATAGCTGGCGCAGAAACTAGGAAAAGCTGATGGAGATCGTCTTCTGAAAGATCGAAAATTAGTTTTACTGGTGGACCTTGATCAAACTATTATTCATACGACAAATGACAACATACCTCCTAATATTAAAGACGTATACCATTTTCAATTGTATGGACCCAATTCGCCTTGGTACCATACAAGATTAAGACCTGGAACATTTGATTTTTTGAAGAATGTTTCACCAATGTTTGAACTTCATATATGCACTTTTGGTGCAAGAAACTATGCTCATACGATAACAATGTTTTTAGATAGTGATCAGACATACTTTTCTAATAGAATTTTATCTAGGGATGAATGCTTTGATCCTACTAGCAAAAAAGCAAATTTAAAGTAAGTGCTGATGCTTTAGATTTTACTTGATTTATTTCATACTTATTTACTTTGTAGGGCTCTTTTTCCTTGTGGTGACAATATGGTTTGCATAATAGACGATAGAGAAGATGTATGGTCACATGCATCAAATTTAATACACGTCAAGCCTTATCACTTTTTCCAACATACTGGTGATATTAATGCTCCTCCAGGACTAGATAAACAGGAAAATGATGATAAACAAGGTGTAGGTGTAGACTTAACAAGAATCAAAGTAAAAACTAAAACAAAATTGAATGGTTCAAACATTGAAAACAAAGATAATCTTGCCAATAATAATGATATAAATACTATTGAAATTGATGATGAAAATATAATTAGTGAAGATAATACTAATGGTGATAGTAAAATAAGTGATAGCAATAAAGAAAATAAAAATAATGGTGATAATACAGCACCAGAAGCAAAAAATATAAACCCTGCAGTTGAAATAACTACTCCTGTTGATGAAAATGCTTCTCCATGTGTTGTGGATACTTTTTCTCCAGTTGAAATCACATCTTCTCTTGAAAATGTTACACCTTCAATAAAAAGTAGTGATCATTTAGATAACGATACTACTTTAGTAGAAAATACTGCTTCTTTGGCAGAAAATACTGCTTCTTCAGCTGTAAAAACTGATTCTTTTGTTAATTCTTCAATTTTAAGTGAACACACCTCTCCCATAGATGAGAATGGCTCGATGGCTAATGTAAATTCTCCCATCTCTGATGTAAACACATCTCACCCGATAGAAATTAATATAAGTAAAGATGATGATACTAAAGATCAAATGGAGTCCAAAGATGCCAAGAAAGAAAGGAATGAAGTGATAGATGCAAATGTTAATATTGTTAAAGAAGAAACAGTAAAGGATGATACAGTCCCTGAAACATTAAAATCGGATAATACCACAGCAAATGTTAATGTTATTAAAGAAGAAAGTACCATTCCTGAAACATTGCAATCGGATAATACCACAGCAAATGTTAATGTTATTAAAGAAGAAAGTACCATTCCTGAAACATTGCAATCAGTTAATACCACAGCAAATGTTAATGCTATTAAAAAAGAAGCAATAAATGTTAATACTATTTCTGAATCGTTACAATCGGATATCACTGAAAATAAAAAGAATAAAGAAGAAGATCTTATAGAAATAGATGACCCTGATGACTACCTCAAGTACTTAGAAGATATCTTAAAACGAATACACCAAACTTTTTATGAAGAATACGATACATTGGAATCTGGTGAAGTTCCAGACCTAAAACAAGTCATCCCAGCTGTCCGAAGTACTGTTTTAAAAGATACTAAATTAGTTTTTAGTGGTTTAGTGCCAACGCATATAAAACTTGAACAATCAAAAGCATATTTAGTGGCAAGAAGTTTAGGAGCAGTTGTGACGCAAGATTTGGAAGAAGATTCTACACACCTAGTGGCGGTAAGGCCTGGAACTGCTAAAGTGAATGCTGGAAGAAGAAAAAAGAATTTGAAAATTGTAACACCTGATTGGTTGTGGTCGTGTGCAGAACGATGGGAGCACATTGAAGAAAAGATATATCCCTTAAATAGTAAAGGTTCAAAAAACAGGCATCCACCTCCACATTGTAGTAGTCCAGAACATGTTCCAAATTATCCTGTCCATGATGCACCTGCTGCAAGGAAAAGAACTGCTAGTGGACGTTTCATGGACACCATAAATCCATTAATGTCATTCTCCAGTGATGATATTGCAGATATGGATAAAGAGGTTAGTGTTTATTTTTATATCTAGTGTATATTTATAGAAAAAATCTAATTTATGTAATCAATTTCTACTCACAAACTAACTAGACATTGACAAATTAAATTTATGATTTTGTTAGACTGAGATTACTTGGCAGCTTTAAGGTAGATCTCAGCATTCACTATTTCTCTGGAGACATAAAAAATTGAATCCCGTGTATTTTAGTTGGTTGAAACCAAGTGCACGTTATAGAACTTTATTTCATCTGTAGTACCAAGCACTAGTGACTGGCTAAAGGGCTTTCTTGTTCGATGTTATGTGAGCTTACTAGTATATGTATATATGTATGTATTTTTACGGTTTTTCAATATAGCCAATTGCTTTACTGTCATTTTTATATAAATAAATAATAGCAAAAGTCCGACTGGTTGTTTGGGTGCATAGATAAATATGCAATGAGCCCATTTCGTATATATGGTTTAAACATACGAAGCTACATACATGCAGACCATATAGATGTAGTAAATGGTATCCATAACTTGTGAATCTAATTATGTCCATTTATTATCTAGAGTTGGCAGAGAGAAATATGTATGAGAAAATAATGAAATTAAGAAAACTGATTAAAAGTCGTGTATAAGTGAATGATTGCAGTGAATATTTGTGATGAGGATACTTCAGGAAAAACATATGTTAGCAATAAATTGCTAACAATGTTGCTAACGCAAATTTACTGGATCTGCAAGTGTGGAAAGGTTTGAAATTAAGAGAAGGATAGAAAGAGTATTTGTTTACTTGTAATGCTGAGTATATTATAAATATATAAATAGGGAAATTTGCGTGTACAGTGAGATTTTATGCCTGGCAGATGATGTATAGAACTTGATGTTAGAAAAATATGTGGAAGAAGCTATATTTTTCACTTGTTGTTAGGGACAAAGTGTATAACTATGTGAATAAGCTACTTTGGAACAATTATAAATGGAATAGAGTCTTGTCTCACTTTTTCATTGATAAATGTATCCATGACGTTGGCTGGCTTGGACTGGGATGCAGTAACAGTTGGTGGAAGAAATATGAGTGGTTTAATTTATTCTGATAATGCAGTGAAGTGAAAATATTGATGAGCTATAGTTCATGTTAGTTGAGTTGTCTGCAACAAAAAAGTGAACCTTAATGTAAATTTGGATAAATCTCTTAATTTTGAGTGAAGATTGAATGTGGAATTACATTAAAAGGTACAGACAAGTGGACTTATTTATATATCTAGACGGTAAGTTCTCAAGAGATGAAGAATTATATTGGGAGGTCAGGTTGAATGTGAACCAGATAAATCTCTGTCATAATGAATGTAGCATTATCAACAAACATCTTCCAGTGGAGTTACAGAGCCTGCCTGCAAACCATTTAATAAAAACATAGAAGTAAGTGTTTGTATCTTGTGCTTATTATAGTGTTATGAATATTCGCAACATGATTTTCACATTTTTATGTATTATAAAAAGAATAAAATTACCTACTTATGTATCAAGAGATAAGATAAGCTAAACAATTTGTATTCATTACAGGTTGAAGAAATATTTTTAGATGAAGAGAGCGATAGTGAAGAAGAATCTGCAAAAGCCCAAAAGAAGATATTAAAGAAAGCTAAAATAGATGAAGAGGATGATAGTTCGAGCAGTTCTGAAGATTCAATGACTGGAGAGTTCCCTAGAGGTTTTAAGAGGCTTCGTGAAAAAAGTGCTCAAAGACAATTAGAAGAAGATTTACAAGAAAGTTCTTTAGATGAGTTCCCAAGCACAAAGTTTAGAAGAGGTGAACAGTTAGATAGTGACTTAGATATAGGGCAAGAATCTAACAGTGAAGGTAGTGCAGAAGCTCCAGATGAAGTGGATGACGGTGATTGGAACATGATGGGGGCCCAGTTAGAACGGGAGTTTTTATCCAATAACTAAATATCACACCTCCACTTGTGTTTTGCTCACTTGTAAATTTTAACTGTAGTTTGTAATTAAAAAAGTTCTGGTGATTTTAACAAATTAATGACTGTAATTGGTAAGATCTCGCTAACTGAACTTTATTGTTGAAATTGGAGTTTAAAATAATTAAAACAAGTTGTTGATATTATTTAAGTGAAAAGTGTTCAGTTCAATAAAAATATTTTATGACATAAGCAGGACTATGATATATTTGTTGAATTTTTAAAGAGCGCCACTGTAGGTAATAGTGTTAATTACTTCAATGACAGTATTATTTTTCTAGTTTATTTCTGTGATTTGTTGAAATTGTAGGAATAAATGTTAATGTTTCCCTACTTTTTGGTCTAGTTAAAATTAATTTTGTACAAACTGTAAGTCACAAAAATGTAGAAAAAATTGAAGTAAAATGTTCATGTTGGCAGTGGATTTTTATACCTTTTTTATTAACTGTTAAATAACTGGAAAATGGTAAGTAATGTTTGATATCCATACCGAAAACAGAATTTTAAAATAAATAATCTGCTTTACTTGGCATAAAAGAATCATACTATGCTGAGCAAAAAATACTTAAAATATTACATCCAGTAGTTTAAAACAAGTTTAGTAGGTGGTTAGATAACTAAAACTACACGCCCTTGTTGGAGAACATAAAAATGAATATCTTTGTTGAAAAAATTTAAATTGTGCAGCATATAAACATGGTCACCAGTATAGAATAAGTTTGGTATAACATATTACTGATCACCAGATTTGATGGTATTTTGAAGAAGTACAGCCTTAATACAATAAATTTGTTCAGAAGAACAAAGATGAGTAGTGTATTGCACGCTTGCAAGGCTGAATTGCAATAAGGGTACAGTTGCGCTGATGGTGTGGTAGTGAAATTCTGTATGCAATATGCTATAAACATCTAACAACCTGACTTCGAGTCTGATTATAACTATTACTATGTGAACTCTGCACTTAATATAGGGAAGTACTTTGCGAGCAGATAGAATGGGGAGCAGCTGTAAAAGAGATCAAATTAATGTAAGCAATAGTTCTGCGTCAGTCATACAAGTTGGGCATCGGATTTGACAAGTTGCCATTGATTTATTATATATTTTTGTTGTGTCTGTTCAAGGAGCTGTGAATAGATGGTATGTTTTTTAAATATTTGTGTTGAATAGTTAAAACGTGAGGATTTATTTTAATAGTTTGAGTATAAATAAGAGTTCTTAAGTATCTTTTGATGAGTTTGATGCAAAATTTGTTTTTTTATGTATAAAAGTTTTATTTAATTGATTAAGTTAATTATATGAGAAGAGTGAAGAAAATTGATTTTGTGCATGCATTTGTAACGAGCAGTTTATAATGAAATCCTTTGAGATAGATTTAAAAATGTTAAGTTGAGTAAAAATGTAACTTTCGTCACCAAATTACCACCGACATGATGAAAGCATACTGGCGCAGGATTAATGGAGGATGTTTACTGCCAGTGATGTGTAGTCAGCTTGTATTGCCTTTTACAGCATCCTTTACTTTACCTTATGTTATATGATTATTCCAATTTAGCTTATTGTCAATTCCAAGGCCTAGATATTTTACGGATGTTCTTCGCTACATTTAAATAAAAGATATTTTGGCAAAAATTTAATTAAATAAAAATAATGACAACTCGTTACAATCCTTCCTAAGTTATTACATAAGGAATAATCATGACATCATTCTTCTTAGAATATTTTTAAAAAATTCGATTCAAAATTTAAATATGGGACCATTTTTTAAACAAAAAAATTACCAATAAAAACATGTTATAGAACCGTTAATACAAATAAAATCTAAAATATGAGTTGTAAAAAATTAATTGCAATAACTTTGTCAGCATTTAAAAAATTTAAAACAAAATTACCTACAATTATAAATTAGTACGAGATATGAGCAACCCTCTATAAAATATATTATTTACATTATATCCCTCTAAATTATTTCTAAATTGTTGACTGTTCTGGCTCAACCCCAGGTAAATGTAGTTCTATTCGCAGTTCATTTAAGCTTTGTTCTATCTTTATACAGTTCATTTAAGCTTTGTTCTTTATTTATACAATTGATAAATTTCCACAAGTTCGGGATGCATAGCCACGACCTTCCACAGAATTATTAGTTTTAGGCAAACCCTCTAAAACTGGTTGATGTATGTTTCACAATTTCTGTAGATGTTGTGGTGGCTGATGCTGTCTTCTGAGTGGTTGCCCAATCCGCTTGTCTTTAAAATAGTCAACAATGCCTTCAGCTTCAGGTGGAAATACTTCACTGTCACACAAGGTTTTAAAAACATCAACTACTTTGTTCACTGGCATGAAAGCAATTGCATATAACATTTTCTTTTAAATGTAAATTCTTCAACAGTTTCGTAGCTTTTTTTAAACCCTGGAGCTGAATTGCCCAAAAAATGCATTAGGTGAACTAAAAAACACTTGCTCTTTCTCAAGTTTGGAAATGCACTGTTCGGAACATTAACTAATGCTTTTTCAAAATCATTAGTAATTGTCAGTGGCGATAATGATGTCTCTAAAGTTTTAGTTGTTGAAACAGCTGATTGTTTGTTCGCTCTAATTTATTCGGTAGAAGTGCTTACACTAGAGGCATTGATAAATTTTGTTTGAGCCTGTGTATGGTAAATAATTGTTGAAATAACAACAGCACAGTTTTAACACGCAACTGTAGATTTCTTGTAGTAAAAATCTTTATGCACTTTGTTGTGCATTCTTCCAAGAAGATAATTTCACTTCTACTATTTGGAAATGTTATTGCTTAATGTTTTGAATGCTACAACATATGGAAGTTTAGGAGCTGCCACTTCACTACACTTACACGAAATGGTAGATATGAATTTGCTCATAAACTTTAGTCAGGAATATGATTGTTCTTTTATTACTCTCATCACTGACTGTGGTTACTTCTTTATCAAAGAAGACACACTTCCAATAAATTTTTCGACCACTTTGTACATTTTTATAAAAAAAAAGTGCCCGTCAAACAGCAACTTCTGCTTGCCTTTATCAGACTGTATGATTTCAGCAGCCATTTTTTCTGAGACTTAAACAACGGTGATTGAATTTTGAATGAGCAGTGATGATGACGTCATAATAATAAAAACACGATGTCCATTGCAATTTCAGCATATTCCTATCTTTTTCGATGTATATTTGATGTCTGTATTTAATATTGCTTTGCTCTTAAAATGAAAAAAGTCTTACAGACAATAGTCCATTTATGGTATCTTTAAATAGCACTGGTATTATTATCTATATTTAACATTTTTAAGTATTGTTTATAAAACCATAAATACCTACAATTAACATTCTTACACCAAACGCTCCAGTCATAACGCAGTGTAAAGTGGCAGAGTTTATATAAATCGGCCGAAAGCTCATCCAAAACCTCGTTATTCTCAGAACG
Organism: Sperchopsis tessellata; assembly: GCA_033557685.1. Classification (NCBI taxonomy): domain Eukaryota; kingdom Metazoa; phylum Arthropoda; class Insecta; order Coleoptera; family Hydrophilidae; genus Sperchopsis; species Sperchopsis tessellata. Next base: position 38,719 of record JAWQRN010000096.1, read on the forward strand.
AAAAGCACAAAAGTCTGATAAATCTCGAAATTCATCTTCTCCATATATATATAAATATATTTTTTTTGTTTAAATATAATGACGTTTATTAAATATTTCTTTTTTACTTTATGATAACGTCAGTTATTCTTTTTTAAAAAAGTTATATATTTTGTATATTGTATTATATTATTTAATATAAAACCTGCTTTTAGTACAACAAATAAAAATAATATGTTATATACAAAATTAAAATCAAAAATAAAAAAATTAGATAAAAATAATGTTTGTTTAAAATGCTGTGATTGCACAAACGTTTATATTGGACAAACAAACTCAAAATTAGAAATAAGAATTCTTGGCCATAAATCAGACAATCGTATAAAACCTAATAATACAGCACTAGCACAACATATTTATAAATTAAAACATAAAGTA
>JAWQRN010000097.1:0-38974 GCA_033557685.1 Sperchopsis tessellata
TACATGATTTTCACATCTCATATATCTTTTGTTCTACATATCACAAGTGATAAATTTTTGTACACTGCAACTTCTTTGTTTAGCAGAGTTACACTTCATGTCAGTTGTACGGTAACACATTTTGTACCCCTATCACTATCCATCTATGTTTTGCATTCCCCCTTTTTCCTCATATTTTATGCCACATTTACTGATATGATATTTCTTTAGTTTTAAAATTAATATACATTTAATCTGTTGAAAAGTTGATGCAGATAATATTTTAGACAATGAAAAAACTTTTTTAGTATTTTAGATATATTTAGATATAATTTATTAACAAAATTTTTTGTTACAGATGGTACAAATTCGTTGATGGTACTAACAGGAAGCAGGGGATTCAATTAACTGACAGAGTACGACAAGTTGCTGGTACCCTTATCATTAGAGAAGCTCGAGTTGACGATTCTGGAAAATACTTATGCGTTGTTAATAATTCAGTTGGGGGAGAAAGTGTGGAAACTGTTTTGACTGTCACTGCTCCACTAAAAGCTAACATCCAACCACAAGTGCAAACTATTGACTTTGGAAGACCAGCTGTATTTACTTGTAATTTTGAAGGTAAGATATTTAATTTGCTTTCAATGCAACAATAGTACTTGTTATAATTTAAGTTAATATAAAGTTTAAAAAATAAAGAAAAAGGCACTGTAAGAAATGAGTGAGACATTATTTAATATTATCTAGGATAGTAAGAGTTATTTTTGAATGTTATGAAGAAGATAAGAAGGCGAAATAATTATAAAATTCGTGCAATGGAAGAGAATAATTTGAATGGAGAGACGGAGTTAATATTAAAAAATGGAATATGATAATATAAATAAACTTTCAAATTAGTTAAGATCATTTTTTAATTAAAGAAAGATACCATAAGACGGTAAAGTGGCCGTGTTTACGCTACTTTCAAAGTTAAAAGAGGCAGAATTGAATGTAATAATTATAGATCTACATGCTTGGCATTGTTTGAGAGGTTACTTGTAAAATAAGTTATTTGCTATAAGAATGGTTAGTTTAGTTTTGTTTACTGTTTTAGTTCAAGATTTTGATGTTGTGGTATACAAGAACGTACATGTTCATAACACATACAATAAAATTAAATGTTTGAAACAAGTAGATATGAATACTAAACTAAAAAACGACTAATATTATTATACATACAAATTTACTAAAATTATTTTACGTTAACCTCTTCATTTCTCAATATTATTTATTTAATCTACTATATAGACAATGGTCCATTTATAAAGTAGGCTTATTACATAGAAGTTACATGGTAGAAATATACATTTATCGGTAGTACAGACAGTAAAAATGAAATAATACTAAGGTAGGACTAAAGAAATTTGTTTCGCAATAAGAACCCAAGTTGTCTTAGGGAGAGATAGAACAGATCTACATGCTCATCAATGCTGGGGAACACTTCCTAAATATTGGAGAATTAATCAGGACATTAGTTCGGACATGGGGGAGGTAAAACAACTGTTGGTAGTTGTGGAGAAGTTTGAACAGACATATGGTGTCTATTATTTTCCGAGGGCCATGTAAAGAGGTCATGTGGAGAGTTTCAAGGAGTATTCCATTAGGATATCCTTGCTCTGGGTATATGTGGAATGTGAAAAAGAATAGATACTTGAGTAATTTCCTTTGAATTATTTCAATATTCAATTTTAGGAACGTATAAATGCATAGTACAAAATCTTAATTGCGTCGGGATCAGAAAATCTGTTTGACATTCTTATGACGAAGCCAAGCATTCGATAGACAAAAGAAGTGATATCACAAATATGGTAGTTGAAGGAGAGATGGCTATCAAATTTGACACCAAGATAAGTAAAGATTTCACAGCGAGCTAGTTGGGAATCGGATATTTTATAAGAAAAGATAATGCGGGTTTGTTTTTTGGTATAAGTCATCACTTTGCACTTGTTAATGTTTAAGTACAGTTTATTGGAATCACACCAGTTGTGGAGTCTGTCAATATCAGACTGAAGGGAGATGCAATCGTGGAGGTCAATAATTCGGTAATATAGTTTGAGGTCATTGGCAAATAACAGCTTGTTAGTGGACCTAAGATAGATCCCTGTGGAACACCAGATGAAGCAATAGATATTTCAGATGAATAGCCAAGGTGATGTACTAATAACCTACGGTCAGAAAGGTAGGAGAAGAAGAATTTTGTTAATGGGTCAGAAAAACCAAAAGCTTACAGTTTCATGATGATAATCTTGTGATCAATGTGATCGAATGTATTGGCAAAGTCAGTATATATAACGTCTACTTGGGTCTGATTATCACTTGTTGATGAGAGAAACTATGTGAAGGAGCATAGATTTGATGTAGTTGACCTTCGTTACATGAACCCGTGTTGATGTATGGAGATATAGCTTTTGCAGTGAGCATATATACAGTGATGATTCGAAGACTTTGGTAAAGTTTGAAAGGATGGCTATTCTTCTGTAGTTTTTGACATCTGAGCGATTACCTGATTTGCAGATGGGGATTATGTGGGAAAGTTTTCAAACGTCAGGAAAAGTATTTGTTTTAAGGGAAAGATTAAATAACATGATAAGTGGATTCACAAGTCTGCAGTCTTTAACCAGCATAATTTTATTCCGACCTCTAAGTATACTTTCATGTGATATATTATATAAGCACGGGAGGGTGGTGGGATTGTTGCCAGTGAAGGATGTATAGACGCTTTTGAAAAAGTGAGCATAGTTATCAACTGTATCTTGAGGACGGATTGAGGAGGAATCATTGAAGGTCATAATGGAAGGTATTGAGCCTCTTTGTTTATGTTGGTTCACATATCTCCAAAAGTTTTTTGGTTTTTTTTAATGATTCTTCTGAATTATGGATATGTACCCTAAAGGCAATTTTTAGGACAGTTTTGATTTGGCGCCTGAGCTGCTTATATTCATTCAGGTAACGACTGTTATACGGATATTTTTTTAGTAGTGCCAGAAAATGTTTCTTACACCTGATATCACGAATAATTTCCTTAGTAAACCACGGTGGATAATTGGTTGATTTAAACTGAGTATTAGGTACGCATGTATCGAAAATGCTCTACAGAGTTGAGTAGAAGTGTAGACACGCATTATTTATGTTCGTAAAAGATTCAAGAGGAGCCCAATCTGCTTGAAGTATTATTTCGTAAAGTAATTGAATATCAGCTTTTCTGTAATTATATTTTTTAGCGTTGGGGTTTGGAGATATGTTTAGAGGTTGTTTGGTATTTATTTTGACAATAATGTATAGAGAAAAATGATGCAGGTCCTCTTGGAGTACAGGATAATCGCAACTTTTAATGCAGGTACATGGAACATTGGTATAGATATCAAGAATTCTGCCGAGAGAGTTATTTGTAGTGTTATATTGGGCCAGATTGAGATATGTAGCAAAATTGTTTATGGCAAGAGTGGTACTACAAGCAGGACACGGGTTTGTATAGTTGGGTATGTTGAAGTCTCCCAGGATAATGATCTTGTTTTATAATATAAATGGTAGGGATTCAAGTAGGTATGATAATTTCTTATTTTCTTTGCTTCATCTATCTTTGTAATCGTCATTTTAAACAATACAAATTATATACTTTAATTTTTCTTTAAAACGATGAACTGACTAATATTTGAATGTCATATGTGTATGATGAGGTGATATACATATATATTTTTTACTTATTTAGAAAGAAAATCATTAGTGTTGTCAGCTAATAAGATATTTTGATAAAAAAAAAATTAATATAGAATGTATTATATACAGAGGAGTCTCGGGTTTCAAACTCTGAGGTAGTACGCTTTTTGTTATAAGAAAAGGGCTGTGTTGGTCGTCTTCCAGGAGGGACATAAAACGTGGGTTATGGGTATTGTAACTTACTGGACACCAGATGCACTGTAAAAAAAATGAACACAAAATGCAGGTACAAAGTAGAATTTTAGATAGAAGTCAAAATTGTTTTGTATATTTTATAATCTAATTTCATATCTATCAATTTCTTCAAATCTTTTACGCAAGTATAGTTCATTTTGATTATACCAGTAGATTCAATCATAATCACAATCTGCAGTGTTATTTTAAAATTTATCTAAGGCCATACGAGAAATTTCCTAAGGCATCAATCACCCAAATTTATATCAGAGTACACGTAGGATATCCGTAAATGTATTTTTCTTCAAAATAATTTAATTATCTTTACCTATGTATCATATTTTGACTCATTATATATTTTTTAGGAAATCCTATCAAGACGATCAATTGGTTAAAAGATGGACGTTCTCTGGATCATCACGATGCTGTATTCAGAATTGAAGCTGTTCGCAAAGAAGATAAGGGAATGTACCAGTGTTTTATAAGAAATGATCAGGAAAGTGCTGAAGCTACTGCAGAGTTAAAATTAGGAGGAAGATTTGAACCACCTCAGATCCGTCATGCATTTGGAGAAGAAACTCTTAAACCTGGATCATCTGTATTTTTACAATGTATTGCCGCTGGTAATCCTACTCCAGAAATCACATGGGAACTAGATGCAAGAAGGTTATCAAACACTGATAGATATCATATTGGACAATATGTTACAGTCAATGGAGATGTAGTATCACAATTAAATATATCTCAAATTCATACTAATGATGGTGGATTATACAGGTGCATGGCTAGTAGCAAAGTTGGATCTGCTGACCATATTGCGAGAATTAATGTTTATGGATTACCCTTCGTTCGCTCAATGGAAAAGCAGGCTATTGTTGCTGGGGGAACTTTAATTGTACATTGCCCATTTGCTGGACACCCAATTGATACAATTGTTTGGGAACGAGGTATGTAAACGTTTATAATTTTAATTATTCTAATATTGATTATACGTAAATAATGGAAAATGTTGTTTCATGTTCTCTAGCGAATAATATTCTATTTTGCATTTGTCTGGAATAAATACAGAGATTTTTTCTTAGTTGCCTAGATCTTAAATTTGTTGTAATAAGACGTCATTTTATTGAATAGAAAGATTCAATACTTGTTTAAGTTTTCTGGAGCTTATGAATGGTTCCTTTTGTCATCATCATAATCATTCCTCTTCTACCCATAGGATGTAAGGGTATCTTTTCATAATTTTTCCTATTTTCCTCTAACAAAGTTTGGCAACTCCAACCTATCCTGCGTTAATCTCCGTGCCTGTGTCTAGTTTCCATTTTCTTTTGTATACGTCTTATTATCTGTCCGTCTACTAATTTTGTAGTTTTAACTGTTCCACCAAGTCTAATAAGCAAAGTCTTTTGTAAGAATTTGTTCCTTCCTTGACTTTACAAGACTATTGTGTACTTCATGTTACCTTCAAATTTATACAATGAAACATCATGAATGGTTTGTTCTGTTTTTTCAAATTAAAAATAACTAACAATAATATGACTGCTATTTCAATGTACTCTTGCGCTAAATGGTGTTTTAAGTTATTCTTTTGAAATTGCTCATCTAAATAGAATGGTGGAATTTTGTAACAAGAAATAAATTTTCTTTTCATATGGAAACCTGGTAAAAACCCTAATTGTTACATGTCATATACCTATTACATTATTATTGTGTGTGTTTAAGACCTTTGAACGTATGATTATGGTCAGATTGGAGTATTGGTTGGAGAGTAAAAATATGATACCAGAACACATTTTTTGTTTTCGAAATAACAAGGGAGCAGTGAAATGTCTATCATATCTTGTGATGGTTATTAAGGAGTCATTAGCTACGAATCAAATTTTAACTACAGTTTTCGTTCATTTACACACTGCTTACGATCATGTCGACCTGAATACCCTGTAGAGCAAATTGAAGTCGAACTTGCCATTAGAATTGTGTCAATTTTCGAATATGTTTGAAATTGGTTTTCTTGATGTAATATCAAATGTCATCAAGATTCAGGGAACTGTACATAAAGGGTTGTCCCAGGGAGTAACTCGTAGTCCCTTGTTGTTTAATATTTACTCACTCAATCTTAAGAACCACCTAAATTATGATGTTAATGTATTGTAATATGCAGGTGATATATACATATACATATCAAAAAAATCTATAGAGGAATGCAAAATTTCACTAAATCAAAATATAACTTTTTTCAAAGACTGGATTAATAATAATGGCCTTTCTATCAATCAATAGTTGTTTCATTCACAAAAAAAGATTACCATTTACCCTCCAAAGCAATGTTTTGTCGACTCATGGTATAGCCATTAAATCACAAAAGAGGTATTTAGATATGATATTGAACATGTCTTTGAGATGGAGATTTCATGTAGAATATATATTATATCGAAGTGTAAGATGGGGATTAACATTCTTAGAAGTTTTTGTAAGACTTGGTGGGGGGGGTCATCCACCAGTAGTGTTAATATGTTATAAAACCATTATTAGAAGCAGTATTGACTACGGTTCTTTTTTGTTTGTTAATGCATCCCAATTAAGCTGAACAGGGAACAACTAAAATGCTTGCGGATAGCAACTGGAGGACTCAGATCAACACCAGCACATGCCTTGGAGGCAGAATGCTGCATCGTGCCTTTGCAACTGAGAAGAGATTATCTTTGTACTAGCTTTATTTTTAAACATATGTAATATCAACAGAATCTAACAGAAATATTTTAAAAAGTAAATCATCTCATTGTTGTGCTGAACGGAATCACTCTGGGCACATATACAGACTGAAAAATTTACACTTTAAGGTCTCAATTATGATAATTATTTTTTCAGAGCTACTACAATTATACCAATGTATGATGAAAACCTCTTTTAAGCAAAATGCAATTTGAGGATTTACTCAAGTCAAATTTACCAAAGTGCCCTAAATTTAGCTATGAAAAAAATGCTAAGATTGATAACCTGATAACCTTGGCTCTTCATACACTGCAGAATTGATAACTATTAAACTAGCAGTAGAATTTATTGGAACATCATCTCATTGAAGTTTTGTTATAATGTGATTGTCAATCTACACTAAAAGTAATTAACAGTAATTTGGCTTATAAAAGTCATCTAGTATATGGCATTAGGAATTCTCTCAAAATTTTGGCTGATAAGGGAGTGCAGGTCAGTTTGCTTTGGGGTGAGAAGACACATTTAAGTCTTGTGGAATGAAGTAACAGATAGACTGACAAAGCAGGGAGCAATCAATGGCCCCTTAAACCAACTAAATGTACCTTATGACGATGTATTCCATAAATATAAGATGGAACTCAATAAGCAATGGACAATGTTTTTTATGGGGGTGTCTGCCTTGAAAGGTCACTACTATTACTCGATACAAAAAACCTTAGGCCAAATCCTTGGTTTAATGATGGAAATTTCGCCAGAAAACAAATTACTATATGTCGTCTTAGATTTGGACATGCTATGACACCATCATATCTTTACAAAATTAAAGAAAAGAGAAATCCATATTGTGATTGTGACTTTGAGACCTTCGGGTCAATTGTACACATTATCATACATTGCCCGAAATACTACATAACCCGCTCCACGTTTGATTTTTCTACCGGGTATTACATTAATAAAAATAGTAAAGGACCCTAGCTTATATACTAAGGTTTTAAGATTAATTGAGACTGATAAAGTCAGAGTTGGTTGTCTTGTTGAAAAGGTTAAGGTAGCTCAATTCCCGTTGTTTTTTTTTTCCGGGTACATGTGGATCGGACTTGTTACTCCTGTGTTTTTATCTCTTCTGTTTGTCCACCTATGAATCCGTTTGGACCATGTCTTGTGTTTCGTCACAAAAAGCCATCAGGAAGGTCCCACTGAACGTGAAAAACTGTATCCTTGTGATTCCCAGTGGGCACTAGAGGCCTAGGTATTTAATTAATCTCAATAGGCCTATTAGGCAAAAAGTAGCGCTATACAAATGTATTTATAAAAAAAAACATATTTTCAAATGCAATTTTAATATTTTTAGATGGAAGAGTATTACCAATTAACAGGAAGCAGAAAGTTTTTCCCAATGGCACATTGATTATCGAAAATGTGGAACGTGCATCAGACCAAGCTACATATGTCTGTGTTACCAAGAACTCTCAAGGATACAGTGCAAGAGGATCTTTAGAAGTACAAGTAATGGGTAAGTCATCAAATTTTAACCATTTACAATAAAATATTTCAATATACAATCTGACCAACTTTCATCTTTTTAAATTGTACCAGTAGTAGTATGGTTTTATCCTGTATGAGCAGTGTACTTTTATTAAATAATATATGGCCCATTAATGAAGAGAGATTCCAATTTTACATGAAATAAATTTATTATATTTTATTATTATATAGGAAAATTTCACTTTTAAATTTCAATAAAATTTTCAATAATAATAAAAGTAATGATGTAGTTTATTAACTAAATTTAACTTTTACTAAGGAAAGAAGTTGACAAGCAATAACGTTTATGTTTTATGCATGTAAAGTTTTCATGTACCTGCAATAGATTACCTTTTTATTTTCTCGGACCGAATTATTTTGTAGAAAAAGATATTGGTGTATTGGATCATCAACTGCTTTCAAAATATTTTTGTATTACGCCACTTTATCGTCTAAATGTATTATTTGTTGGTCAGATGTATATTGCACTTATTAACAGATTTTTTTTAATATTTCTGTACTTACAATTTGTTGTTTAAATTTTTAAATAAGGACGAATATGCTTATAAGCATATTACACACATACATGTCTATGAAATATGTTTAATTATAATTTTATAAAAAAGTTAAGCAATGAATTTGAAATTTATAGGTAATCTCCAGGGGCGGCTCATCTTCGACACATTTTCAATATTTGCCGGCATTATATTTATTTGTTTTTACAACAATATGTATTTTTTTCAGAATAATTAACTAACAACAGGTAAGCCAACACACAGGTGTTAGTGGATTTTTTTTAAATTCATACTTTAATCAAATCATTTTTCAAAATCATCGCTCGTTCATCAAAAGTACCAAGCGCATCATAATGCTGTAGCTTTACGTGTTTTTTTTTGTGACATCAGCGCTTTGGTCATATCTGCGTTGCGTACTGGTGTGTGGTATTTGTTGTGAATTACTACTTGTGTTCAGTCCTCATTATTTCTTGTAGTACAGCCCATGATTAGTCCCATTCAGTTTGACGGGCCCCTGAATGCAGGTGACAGCGTCGTTCTCACTTGCTATGTCCCCAAGGGCGACCGACCTCTGAAAATCAAATGGTACCTAAACGGAAAACACATCTCTCATCACACTAAGGGAATATCGACATCTGTGTTTGGTAGCCAAGCTAGTATATTAAATATTATATCTGTGGAGCCTCATCACAGAGGCGAATATACTTGCATTGCTTCAAACAGAGCAGGAAAAGTTGAATACACCACAATTCTTGAAGTTAACGGTACTTCTGTGCTGTTATTGTGCTAGATTATACTAGTTTATAGCCAATCTATTCGTTTTACCTTACCCTTTGAACAGTACCTTCTTTAACCTAAATATATATATGCAAGAATATAACAGAAAATGTTTTGTTTAAATAAGAAAGAATAGTTTTTAGTTTGTAATATTGCAGTCGTGCTTATAATTTTAAAATTTATATGTTTTTTTCATCAACTTAAACAAAAATAGTTTTTATATTCTATTAGGCAACAGGTTTTTACTTTCTTATGTTGCTTACGAATCAAATAGAAACTTATTTTTTTAAATTTTTTATCAAATCTTTATTTATGTCCTTTAGTTTGAATTTCATGATCACCTGAAATCTAGTGTATACACTTTTTACTGTATTTTTAAAACAAATTTATTAAAATTTCTGAAGTAATATGTGTATTAAAAATTATATTATATTTGCCAATAAACAATTATAATGAAAAAATTATAGTTAAGCTCCAAATAGCACTCTTTAATTTGGAGAAGCTATCAATGCTGTAGATGTAACATCTGTAAATTATAAGTTTTTAAAAGAGATCTACCAATGAACATATCTTGGACCTTAAATGACTCACTAGTCAGTAAAGTTCTTTATGATTGATTTAGTTTATGAAGAACATGCTGGACAATACTCTTGTATTGCTGAAAATTCTGCTGGTGAGGCTACATACACATTTCAGAGTTAATAGTACCTGTGATCATTAATTTACATTGTGTGATGTATTTTTAATTTATCTTGAACCCAAAATTTCAAGTATTGAGGACTGAAACTCGTAGAAATATATTTTAAATTTCATTTGGAAAGATAGTTTTTTATTTTAGTTGCACCTCAAATTTTCCCCTTTACTTTTGGGGAAGAACCCATTAACTCTGGAGAAACTGTATCAATACAATGCACTATATCGAAGGGTGATTCGCCCTTAAATCTATCCTGGACTTTAAATGAAAAAGCTATCGACACTAGCAAGGGGGTAGCTATAATGAACATGAAACGTTTTAGTACTTTAAATATAGATTCTGTCCAAGCTGTTCATACAGGGAATTATACGTGCATTGCCAGTAATGATGCTGGAACAACTGTATATTCTGCTCATTTAAATGTCAACGGTACAAAAATGAAGTTTTGCGTAAATGAATTACAAATTGTATTGTTGTTTTTTTGCTGTTCATTATTTTTATTTTTGTAATCCAATAGGTACCATTCAAATATCATTCAAATGATTCCTTTATACATATTTCAGTCATTCCACAAATATTTCCTTTTGATTTTGGCAATGACTACGTCAACGATGGTGATACTATATCAGTTCAGTGTACCATTTCCAAAGGGGATAGCCCTCTCAATATTACATGGACTTTGAATGAAAAACCCATTTCAAACTTTCAAGGAATTTCTTTGAGTTCTACAAAGCGAGTTAGTTATTTGACAATAGAATCTGTAACAGCAGAACATGCAGGAGAATTCATTTGTTTCGCATCAAATCAAGCCGGGACCGCGAGCCATTCTGCAATATTGAATGTTAATGGTACTTATACACATAGAAAGCTTTGTTTTTTTTTTTTAGCTTGTACTTCAGTGCCAATCCTAACCTATTTTTCCAACTTGCCTATGAATTTTAATATTAAAATCAAGTTTGGAAACACCTGGCAGATAATTTATGTATTTTTAACATTTTCATTGTGTTACCTCCTGAACTCATGTTTTATTGTCATAATATTTTAGGTAAATTTGGCTTCCACTGTTAACTTTTTTGCAGGCATTTATGTCTTCCAGCACCGGGAAAAAAATTATGTTTCATTTAATATGGAGTTTTATTAGGTTTAACTTCTATTTTCACTATTATTGTGCTTCTATTTTCACTCCTAACCCACCCATGTTTGATTAGAAATTGCCTTCTTTAATGTAAAATTCAAAACTTAATATTAAAAACAAAAATCTTGAATAATTTATTTCTGTGTTAATCCAATAGTTCCTCCTCAAATATTGCCATTTGAATTTTCTGAAGAAGCTGTAAATGAAGGAGATGGTGTGTCTGTTCAGTGTACGGTATCGAAAGGCGATTACCCCATAAATATTACATGGTCTTTGAATGGGCTATCTATAAAACGCAATGATGGAATTTTAGTAAACAGGGCTTCAAAAAGAGTTAGTACATTGAGTATTGATTCTGTTCAGGATATACATGTTGGAAACTATACATGTACTGCAAAAAATATAGCCGCATCTGTGTCTTTTACTACTATTTTGGTTGTCAATGGTAAACTTTATTGATATGTTTCTTGTAGGTGTTCAATGGTAGATATTTTTAACTTTAGTTAAATCCAACTCCTTTGAAATCCTTTAAATATGAAAGAAGTATCAAATACTACAGAAATTTGTAAATTTAATTTTAATAATAGATTCAATGTAGAAAAATTGTAAGGATATTTTATAATAATTAATTGAAATGTCTATGCTATAAATTTCATTCTTAAGCATTAGTTAGACTGGCTGGTACAGAATCAATGAATGAAATTCAACTTCTACTTAATATATGGTAACAACGGGTTACAGCCTAGTTGCCATCGAATAGTTTCAAATGAAAAAAGAGATAGAAATTTCAGTGATATTAATTTTCTAGAAGCTGATCATAGTAAATAGTATACTTGTAGGATACCAAAACGAATTGGTGAACTATACGACTTTTTTTTGCATTTAATGATATTTTGTTTCATGTGTTTTGTAAGTAAGCTCTGTCACAATTCTTACTTACAGTACTTATTCTTATTTTGGTAAAACAGGTATTAAGTAGAAAATGTTTGTAATTTCTATTCCTATTGTTTTAATCAAACGTGTTGTTAGTTCCACCACAGATTTCACCTTTCGATTTTGGGGAAGATGCAATAAATTCTGGAGATGTAGCTGTGGCTAACTGTGTAGTGATCAAAGGTGATCTACCGCTGACAATTAAATGGCTTTTGAACGGAAAATCAATTGTTAATATTCATGGAGTATCTTTTACGAATAATAAGCGTTCTAGTCAACTAAGTTTAGAATCTGTTTCATTTGAACACGCTGGAGAATATACCTGTATTGGGAAAAATACAGCTGGAGAAAGCATTCACATGGCCATATTAAACGTTAATGGTATTAGTTCTAAATATCAGATACATATTTTTTTGTATTTGTATAATTCATTTTATTTTATATTTTACCTAACACAAAATCTAACCATTCTTTATTTTCTACCTGTAGAGTAGTTCCTAGAGTACACATTAGTTTATATGAAATTAATTGAAAATATAAACAAAATCTTTTTGAATAACGATATGACACTTGAATCAATTGAAACGTACTTTTCTTATTAGCAAGTAATCCTTTTATGTTATTCTATAACCCAATTTACCCAATGGTTTAATTTTTTTTTAAGGATTTGAGGTGCTTGCCTCATCTTTAGATCGAATTATTAAAGAAACCAGCCTTGTTACTAGATTTAACCCTTCATTTATTGATTTACAGAATGTCAAAATTAAAAATTATATCACAATTTTCAGAAAGCTGTGGTCAAAATAAAATAATTTGTCAAGAGAAAAAAAATATTACTACTTTTACAAAAATACCAGTATGTTGTTAATTTGCAACATTATGGAAATTTACTTAATTATGAAAACAGTTTTTATCTTTCGTTAGACAAAGAGTCATACCACATTTTTCACATTTGAAATGCATATTATCTTTGCAACCTGATACTACATCTCTGCATTGTTTTATTATACTTAGTCCAGTGAGCAAATTAGTCCATTCTTACATTTTTGGGAGAGGCATGAACCACAGGTCCTTTATAGTGTTTAGCATTTATTCCTATCTCAACTTTGTTACTTGGTTTATCATGTTTTTTTTTATTTCCTTACTACCAATGAGACACAGGACTTGATAACTGTTATATCCAACAGATGATAAAATAATCTCATATACCATTTTTTTAATCGTATGCACATTTTGTGACTACCAAGATGACAGTCCAGCTTATCTACGCTCCCATATGTATATTGTACTACTTGATAAAATTAGAGCAAGCAATAATAATTTTATTCTTTTCCTTCCTATCAAATCTTTTTACAGGATGATATATATCCTTTACATTTATGTCAACTGGATGGTTTGGAATTTTTTAATACTATAAATTAGTTTCTTTCATTGTCTTTTCAATTAGCCCATCATTGAAGAAGTATTTTAAAAAACCATAATGTGTATCTTACTCTATGTTCTTTTTGTGCTTAAAAATATTTTCTCTAACTCTGGTTTTATATTTTGATCCTCTGGATCTAATGTTGTCTACTGGTTCTTCTGGCAAATTATTTTCATTCCCACAACCGCTTCAGGTAACCTAAATTGAAAAGCAAAATCATGTTTGAGATCATTGTCTTCTAATTCATAAGTAGTTTCATCAGGTACGTAAGTATCTATTACACTATCAGTATCTGAGAAATCAATGAAATCATTTATCCTCACTCTCATTAACCCAGTGTTCTTGAACTCTTGGTCTGTAACTGCGAAAACTGTATACATGTTTTATAACAAAAATGTTTTTATTTATTTGGCATGCTGTCACTATGCTGCTTATAGGTTATAAGTGATAAATTACCACTCATATTGAAAATGCTGAAATCTGAGAATTGCACCACCTTTCTGACACAACTGATAGTGTATTGTAATTAGTAGGTATGATGCATATATACAGCATCATTGATATCTCACTCATTTAAACAAAACAGTTGAAATTCATAGTTATAGAGCTGTGCTGCATATTTGCAGCCTTATGTAATGAAGAGTTTATAATAATTGAAAACTGGAGAATGTGCTCATCACAAAACTTTCTCTACTACACTATTCAATATAAATTATGACATCGCTATCAATTCTCATTATTAGAACCATAACTTATTAATTAAATTTAAAAGCAATGGTAATTCAACAGATGCAGTCTGACTCAATAACCATTGCTACATACTTAATAATAAAGAATGTAATAATAGTGGAATATGAAATAGAAATTTGATAGAAATTTTTTTTAACATTTAATGTAGCCTTAGTCAGAGTAAAGTTGCTTGTTAATAACTTATTACTGATGTATATCTTAATTGGAAAACTACCATCTACATTTTCCATTTAAATGTTTTTTTTTCTGATAGCAATTGACAGAGTCAAATATATTGGTTATATTCCCCTCTCACTCTGACATATGGAGACATCTAATTTTAATTTAAAAAAATATAATCTGGCTATTTTTCAGACAATTATGATTCTTTCGTTATAGGTTGGGGAATTATCAATATTTTTCCATTTTAGGCAAGAAAAACAAAACTAGTACCCCTGAATGTACTACTTCTGGTAAAGCTACATTTCCCAAAATCAATTAGTGTCCTAAATTTGAAACTAAAATCATATATTCCAAAAACCACTTTTATAAGTTATCATATTTTTGAGTTATTATGCCAAAAATATTTAAATCTGTTTTAGAGGTCCAGAGATCCAGAGGTCGATTTTTTTATGATTACAATACTTTATCCTTAAGTAGATTAAGTAAAAAATAACAATTTCAAATTTTAAAAATAATATTTTAAGACCAGTTACGTACCTAGAATAAAATACAAATAATTTTAAAACCAGGAAACAAATGTATCAGGTAACCAAACTTGGATATAAATAATATAACAGTATTATTTTATTGATGTCATTGCCAAAAAAACATGAAAGTCTCTTTACGAAATTGTCTGGAAAACAAGGAGGATAGGTCTGCCATCCTATTCTCCAATTTTTGTGCATTGACTGTATTAAGGTGCAAGGTTCAGTAGTTTAGGATGGCAGACCCTACTACATCCTCCATGTTCCCCAAACATTTTGCCAAGTGACTACAATCATAATTCTCTAAATGTAACGGTGCATATTTTTATGAAAAAAACTTCCTTAGAAATAAAATAATACTATTATTGATATCAAAAACCAACAGAACGTATTTGATTACATGATAGATCAAACTAACATATCAAGTTATGAAAACATATACTATAATAACAAAATCAAAAAGATACAACCTCTTTTAGACGAAACAGAAAAAAAACATAATGAACTGTGGAAGAAAATATGCCAACAATGCATTAATTACAATAACATGGATTTATAACACTTACATAATTCATTATATACCTATTTAAATGGTCAATTATTAACAGAGTTTGGTAGAAACGGTTGTGCATGTGGGGGTGATATTTTAAATGGACTTTGTTACTGAGATTGTGGAAAAAATAAATTATTTGATTAATTGATATTCTCTAAAAATTACATAAATCACGCAAAAAGAACGTAAGAATCAATAGGAAATACAGGATGAAGGTCTTAGATCTATTGCAAACTTATATGCTAGTATTATTAAAAGTTTTAATATTAATATAAGTTACATGAAGTAAAACATTGAATGTAAAGCACAAATCACATTTGAAGATACAAACAAACAATTTAAAATTTTTATTCTAAAAACACTGTGTTTTTAATGTCCTTGGGAACAATTCATAAGGAGGATCTTCCATCTGAGAATAGAATTATAAAACTTAGACTCAAATTTCCAGATTCAGTAGAATTGAGATGTCTGAAGAGTATACACTTTTCATCTTTACCGACAGAAGTTGAGAAACAAATATATGCCGTGAACTCAGTCAATATTCTCAGTTCACTAAAGATGGATTGACATGTAGTCTTTCTTGACAAAAACACATATACACAAGAGCACGAACAGCCTGCTTCTGCAACAACCATACATTCACCATGACCAAAGCATTAATATCGTAGGTCAGCCTTAAGTGGAAGACAGCATGGTAAACTGTAAGTGAGTCTTTTTCCCAGCAACAGCCCTAACGTTCCACATAATGTATAATGCCTGTGATAGAATCTTGCTCAAGTGTAGTATATAACTGCCATGTAAATCTAGAATTAATATAGAGGCCCAAAACCAGAGATGTGAAGTAAACAGTCTAACTCTTAGCCCCATTCAAACTCAATCTGTCTGCCAGAAACTATCTCCAAGATTCCAGAAAATTTGAGTTAGTCTCTCTATGCCATAAAGTGATATCATCAGCAAACCAAATCAGTGGAATTTTAGATTTATTTACCGATAAAACCTATAAATTATAAGAAACAGAAGCTCCAAAATTATACCCCTATAGGGTTTATAGAGCTGCACTCTCCATTTAATCATACCATTTGCTTTCTGTTTGTCAAGTACTTTTATTTTTACAAAAACTTGATGATATGATACTGCTTAAGCCAATCTAAAAAAACACCATTGTGCAGAATATATTTTATACACAGTAGATTTTGGATAGGCAAATATTTTATGTTATTTTAGTTCTTCCTCAAATTGCTCACTTTGAATTTGGCAAGGAATCCATGAATGAAGGTGAAACAGCTTCTATACAATGTACTGTAACTAAAGGTGACAGTCCTGTTGATATACAATGGTTCTTAAATGGCAAACAGATCACAAACATCAATGGTATATTTATAAGCAGTTTTGGAAATAGAATAAGCAGTTTACGCTTTGATTCTGTTAATGAGGATCATATCGGCGAATATACTTGCAAGGCTACCAACATAGCTGGTTCCATAAACTATACAACACAGTTATCCGTAAATGGTACATATTTAAATATACTTATTATGTTAATGCTTCACTTCTAATCTGTATTTGTCCATGTACTACAGTCCCGTTCCAAATTCTATCCTTTGCGTTTAGAGAAAATACTTTAAATTCTGGTGATGTGGCTATAGTGCAATATGCTGTTATTAAGTTACTTTCCTTATGTCAGATGATTCGTTTTATAATAATTTTCTATCCTCTTTCCGGTTTTACCGAAAATGTTTGCATTAGATCGCAGATTTAAAATTTAAAAAATCACTTCTAATTAAACTGAAAATTAAGTCTGCGCCAATATTAGATAATGAAGAAATGGAATTACATATGCTAAATTCTGTTATAGACAACCCTAACATTTCACTAAGAGAAGTATCAAGAAATTTATATATCTCTACAACAAATGTATTCAAAATTTTAAAGAAACATAACAAATAACCCTTAACCCAATGTCTGTTGCCTGGTGACAATGAATGTAGAATTATTCTTTGTGAGTGGATTTTTCAAAAAAACTTTTGTTTACAAAATTATTCATTTGGAGTTATGAGGCTACAAAATATGAATTGTTATCATATTTGGCAACATGTCAGAAAATTTCTTTTCAGCATGAGGGGGCAACTGCACATAATGCATGAGTTTAGGATAGGAAATTACGAACCTTTAACTTGATCATTACACTATACAGACCGTATTATTTCTTTTGGATATACCTTGAAAATAAATTTTTTTAAAATGATTGGAACAGTAAAGAAGGGATGCATGGAAAAATTAGGACTAGTTTGTAGGATTATGGACGAGAACATAATTAGGCAGGTGATGATGAGTATTATAGTAGAAGTGTGATTATGTAAAAAACTTTAAAATATTTTTATTTATTTAAATTACTGGTGGTTGTTATTTTTTTTGTTAATGTACTGTATAGCATATTGTAAATGTAAATATCTTCCATAGCCGCTACATTAAATGTTTAAATTGGAAATATTTCTATCTCCCAGGCACATATATTGCGGACTACATGAATTAGCAGAGTTACATCTGTCGATATATTAATAGCAGAATGCACTACAAAAGTCATTACAAACTGCGGGCGATTGATTTATTCATACTTTTTCGCGGATTGCCACTGCTTCATCAGTGAACCTGAAGTATTTACAGTATCAAAATATTATTGATCGTACTTTGGGTCGTTATCCTGCGAGAATGATCTCTTGAAACTTCCTGCAAACATTTCGGATTTTTTTTGCTATTGGTACAATATGATCTTCCATTCTCTTGAATTAGTATTTTGTTGCTTATATAGATAAAAGAAAATTAAAACAAAAAAATATAATATCAAAATAATTTTTGTTTAAAAAAAAAAAAAAAAAAAACACCAATATATATATATATATATATATATATATATATATATATATATAAACCAATGTCACACAAGTAAAAAATAATCATATTGAGTTACTTACCTCTGGATAACATTACTCTACGTCCTGAACCAAACCAAACAATACATAAAATATTCGCACAAAAATAAAATCAGAGAATGTAAACCATATTCTGCAACAAATGCATAACATCTCCCTGCATCTGGCATCAAAGATTGGAATGATGCACTACTATTGTTAATGTCATTACATATTGAAGAATGATTTCAAGTAGATTTCTAATCTTGAGACTGCTAAAAGATTTCATGTTAACAGATAGTTTTCGAGTTATAAAGGTGTCCCAACAAGAACGGAAAATTTAAATTTGAAATAAAACACAGGTTTTTTTTTTTGAGAAAATACCGAAATTTTGATTTAATCATAAAGTAGACATGTGGGAGTTATGTATGGAACAATATATCTGATAAATGCCCTCCTCGACTTGGCTGACACATTTGCGTTCTTTTAATGAAATTTTTAATCACTGTTTGTCATAACTGTGGCTGGATTTCAGTGATACAGCGTCTAATCTCCTTCATCTTGGGTAGTCTTGGGTTTGTTGACATAAACCTTTGACTTCAAACAACCCCAGAGAAAGAAGTCCATACCGTCCATTTGAAGTACAAAAAACTGGGTTATCATGCTTCAATAACATTCGCCATTGACTGTGTATTCCCGGCAGTGTCTTCAAAGAAAAATTGTCCAATGATACCTCCAGCCCAAAATCCACACCAAACAGTGACACGTTTGGTATGCATTTCCTTCTCATGAAACACATTTGGGTTTTCGTCACTCCAAATGTGGAAATTTTTCCAGTTTACGAAGTCAGCAACATGAAAATAGGCCTCACAGTTCACTTGTGGTTGTTCAATGAACTAATTAACGAATTCACTGAGTATGGTCTGTAGGCTTGAGTTGTTGAGTCAGTTGGATTTTGTAGGCATGAAGTCGCAAATCTTTTGTGAGGTTACGATGCATAGTGCTTCTTAAAATGTCCAATTCTTGAGCACAATGCTGAATGGATGATCCCGGACTCTCAGCCACATTCTGGCGAACAGCTGTAATGTTTTCTGCTGAACGACCTGGACGAACACGTGTCGATGGTTGACATCAGAAATCGACCCAGTTTCATCAAATTTTTTGATTATTCTCTTCATAGTTGATGCACTTGGAACATTTTAATTACCAAAAATTGGACGCAATTTGTGAATCTTGGCAGTCAAACTTTCACCATTTTTGAAATAATGTTTAACAATAAGAATGCGTTGTTATGTCGATTTGCGATCCATTTTTAATAATGGCGGACTGTCTACCATCGAACTGCCATAATGGTTTGACTGGCAAAGCACAACAGCAAAAATGGCACCAAATTTAAATTTTCCGCTCTTGTTGAGACACCTTTAAGTATTACTTCCTCAAAATTTAATTTAATGTAAAAACATATTCTTACACAATAGTTTTAAAGTTTCAAATATATTTACTAAAGGTATCTTAACAGATCAGTTGATTTCTGTGAACAATTTCAACCCTTTATTCGTGATGACAATAGAAACTGAGTGGAATAAGCAAAGGGCAGAATTCCCAGAAGATCATATACTTAATAACTAGATTTAAGTATAGTCGTGAAAAGAATCCATATTTCCATGAATAGATAAAGCTTATTAATTCTCTAAGATGTGCATATGGTGCACTTACACCACTGACTTGGATGAAATATTTTTTACCTGTGATATCAACAGAACTGCTAGCTATATAATTTTCAACTAGTTACTAAAATAAGAAATATTTTTATAATTAAGGAGCAAGAAATTTCATTACTTCCACAAAATAATTATTTCAATTATATAGATCAGTTCTTTAGTGATGTTAAATATACATGCTACCCAAAAGTTAAAAAAAATTTACTTTGACAGCGAGATCTTGTATTTCTTTATTGTGATGACAGTTGTGTTTTTAGTTAATAACTTTCAGATTCTTTATTCTAGTATCCCCTCAAATTTCACCATTTGAATTTGGTGAAGAAACAGTTAACACAGGTGATGTTGTTATGGCACTTTGTTCTGTTGTGAAAGGAGATCTTCCAATTGATATATCTTGGGCACTGAATGGAAAACCTATTCAAAACATTCATGGTATATCATTATCAAATACAAAGCGCTCAAGCCAACTCAGCATAGATTCAGTATACTTTGAACATGCTGGCGAATATACTTGCACAGCTAAAAATTCTGTTGGCTATACAATATACTCTGCTAAATTAAATGTTAATGGTACTTATTTTAAACACAAAGACTTTTAATGATAGAATATATTGGTTTATTTTATTTTGAATTTACGTAATATAAATGTACATACAAATTCATGTACTTTTTCCTTCATTGTTAATTTTAGTTTCTTTATTTTCTCCTTATCATACCATTTTAGTTCCACCGCAAATTTCTGCATTCTACTTTAGTGAAGAAACAGTGAATTCTGGGGAAGTTGCTATGGCAAGCTGCCTTGTAATAAAGGGAGACTTCCCTATCACCATTATATGGACTTTAAATAGAAAACCTGTAGGTGACATTAATGGTATATCTTTGCTTAACAGTAAGAGAGCGAGTCAATTGAGTATAGATAATGTATATTTTGATCATGCTGGTGAATATACATGTATGGCGAAGAATGCTGCTGGAACAACGAGTTATTCTGCAGTTTTGAATGTCAATGGTATTGTTTTGTATGATGTAAGCATTTTTATTTGTAGATTGGTGTATTTATGTATTTACACAATCCTTTATTTTGTCCTGAACTTATTTTTCCTTCAATCCAAGATTTTATCATAATGTGTTCTGCAAGATATCTATAACACCAATAATAGCAATTGTAGCAAAATTTACTGTATGCATTTACTACACAATTTTCTACCGAATATTATATTAATTTTTCATTTTCTTCCTAGAAATTGTGTTACTTAAATAAATTAAATACCCAAATAAACATTACTTTTTGGTAGTATAAGAAGCATTATACTCTCATTCTCTCTTGTATCATTTGTATATCACAAGCTTAAATACTGAGCATTTATAAGACTGCCAATTTCACAATATTGCATTTAAACAATGACATGTAAAATTTAGATGAAATTTGTTATTTCAGTCCCACCACCCTTATATCCTAATGGTGGAGACAGTGCCATGGCCAAAATGTTTTGTTGTGAATGGTGATTTACCTCTAACGCTATCTTGTACTTTAAGAAATAAATATATTTAGCAAATCCGTTCTAGTCAAATAACCTTAGTCGCTGTAAATTTTCAGCATGGTGGAGATTATTCATCTACAATTCAAACATTTTTGAATGTAAATGGTATGAAAAAATAATTGAGTTTCAAAGAAGTTAACCCTTTTAATTCTTTTACATAATTAAAATTTTTATTCTAATCCTATTGATTTTGTGGAGGATGTTATTAAAAATGAGATGTCAGGCTCACTGATGGCATAAAATAACAGAAGGTCCAAGAAAAACATAGTTAATAAAATGTAGATTTATTCCTTTTAATATATTATTAATTCAGAAATTACGATATTTTTTTTGTAATGAAGACTGTGTTACCATTGTGCTTTTAGTTCCACCACAAATAGCACCTTTTGAATTCAGTGAGGAGACAGTTAATTCTGGTGATGTAGCAATGACAAATTGTTTGGTCATTAAAGGTGACCTACCAATTAACATTTCTTGGATGCTAAATAATCACCCTATACAACAAATTCATGGTATATCTTTAGCCAACATGAAACGCTCCAGCCAAATTAGCATAGATTCTGTATATTTTGAGCACGCCGGAGACTATACTTGTAGAGCAGAAAATGCTGCTGGTTTTGTATCTCATTCTGCCATGTTAAATGTGAATGGTATATATTAATTTTTTTTAATTTAGGGTTTTTCTTAGAATTTGTTTTTTTTATGTTTTGAATTTGTAATTTCCCTATTTTAGTCTCTCCTCAAATGGCTCCTCTTGATTTTGGAGAAGAAACAGTAAATTCTGGCGATGTTTCTATGGCAAGTTGCCTTGTTGTGAAAGGTTTAAAAATACATTCTAAATTAAACACCAACCCATAAATAGTTTTACTTGTATATCTTTGCTAAATAGTAAACGATCTAGTCAATATGTAATTTTAATATTTGATGAAATCAAACATCAAGCAAAGCGGCCAAGGTTGATATATTAAATACAGAAATGATCTAGTCAAGTTAATATAGATAGTATCAAATTAGAAGATACTGGAAAGTATAATTGTACTGCAACTAATGTGGCAGGATCATTGAGTTATTCTGCCAGTTTAAATGTTAATAGTGTATTGTTTTTTACAATAAATTTTCTTGATTTTTTTTTTCTATCTGTTATTATTTATCTTTAAGACTATAGTTTTCATATATTTTCTAGTACTACCTCACATTGCTCCTTTCGAATTTGGAGAAGAGACTGTTAATGCTGGCGACAGCGCAAATGCAAACTGTTTTGTTGTAAAAGGTGATTTGCCTATGGAAATATCTTGGCACTTAAATGGTCGACGAATTCAGGAAGTACATGGTGCATATTTATCAAGCACTAAACGTACAAATCAAATCAGTATAGACTTTGTAGAATTTTCCCATGCAGGAGAATATACTTGTACGGCTAAAAACAATGCCGGATTATCAACTTATTCTGCTATTTTAAATGTTAATGGTACTAGTTTAAGAAAAATTTGCATTTACATTAATGACGTTAACTTTTCTTTTTTTATATTATTTTTTTAAATTTAACATTCCTTTATAGTTCCTCCGCAAATTTCTTCTTTTGATTTTGGAGTAGAGGCTGTGAATTCTGGGGATGCTATTATGGCTAATTGCTTTGTGGCAAAAGGTGATTTCCCATTAAAAATATTTTGGTCCCTTAATGGACAATCCATTACTTATATAAATGGCGCCTCTTTACTTAACAGTAAAAGAGGTAGTCAACTTAGTATAGAAAATGTGCAGTTCGACCATGGTGGGGAATACACTTGCACTGCAGAAAACGCTGCTGGATCATCGAGTTACTCAGCTGTTTTGAATGTTAATGGTATACATTTAATAATCTAATATAGTATTTTCTTTCACTAACCTAATATTTTTCCTCTAGGAATAATAATCTTAAACTTATAATTTATTTCTGTTTTATTTTGTTATTTTCTTCAGATTTTACTAATATCCCCAAAAAATGATTTATTTCTTGTTTTTAATTATTCCATTGGCCTTGATTTGCACCAACCTCTGTAATTAAAAAAAGTGAAAATACTCCTACTTAAGCTCAAATCTGAAAGTAACTTGGTACAAATCTTTGTGAGTATAAAAACTTTGTATACCGTTATAAAATCATTTGTATACAATTTCCTATCTATTTATCACCAGTGAAATTAAACATTGAGAGTCCTATGTTTTTATAATACATTAAGTCGATGCATACTTGTTTATACATTAACTCATTGCTAATGAACAAACTAGAGTAGAATAAATGCTGTATTATCAACAATACTTACATCATAAAGATTATGAACTATTATGAAATGGTGTATTCCTATTTACAATCGCTAAGCAGAAAACTGAGGATATGTTTTTAAAGCTGTATAATAAAGTTTAGATTTTTAATGTTAACGTGTTATAGGAATAAATATATAACCCCAGTTGAAATTTTTTCAAATTCTTTTATTTTTAAGAAAAAGTCTATCACAAATGCTCTTCAGCACAGGATAAGCCCTCTGTATAGAGGTAGGCCCCACTCGCTCGATCTCGAAGCCCATTAAGCGAGGACCACTTGTATGTGAGGATGGGTAGATTATTGAAGCAAAACCCTACTTAATGAAGAAAAGGCATAGTTTTTACACTCTGGCTAACCTGTACCCTAATTATTTTAATTATAATTCTTTTAAATTGTCTGTAAATGTTGTATTCTTTTACTGTGATGAAGGGTATGTTGTCAAATTTTATTAGGGCTTTATCAAGGGCTTGGTAGTGTTTATATTATTTATAGTATTTTAAGCTATTCTTTTGTGGACAAATTGATTGTTGCACTTGGGTCTTCAAAATATGATCATCAACCAAATCTTATTTTCTAGTTCCACCTCAAATTTCACCATTTGATTTCGGTGAAGAAGCTATAAATTCTGGAGATGTTGCCGTTATAAATTGTATTGTAATTAAAGGTGACTTTCCAATAAAAATATTTTGGACTTTGAATGGGAAATCTATAAAAAATTTAAACGGACTCTCTTTTGTAAACAGCAAAAGGTCAAGCCAATTAAATATAGAATCCGTATCTTTCGATCATGCTGGTGAATTTACTTGTCATGTTAATAATTCCGCTGGACACAAGAGTTATTCTGCAGTTTTAAATGTTAATGGTACTAGTAGTTTGTATTTTAAAGTAGATTTTTTGTTATAATTAATAGCCAAAACCATACCTTTCTAAACTTTCAGTACCTCCACATATTTCTCCATTTAATTTTGAAGATGAGTCAGTCGATTCTGGAGACGCTCTTATTATTAATTGTAATGTTATGAAAGGGGATTTTCCTATAAATATAACATGGACCGTTAATGGAAAGCTAGTCAGTAATATTCATGGTATAACTATTGTTAAAACAAAAAGATCTAGCCAACTTAATATCGAATCGGCTTACTTTGAACATGCAGGAGAGTATGTATGTACTGCTCAAAATGCTGCGGGTCGAGCTAGTTACTATGCAGTGCTAAATGTGAATGGTATGAAAAATTAGTTAGGAGTATAATTATTAAAATTTGAAATTTCAATTTATGTATCTTACTAACTTACATCCTACTTACATATTTTAAAAGTAAATTTTCACTATTTAATTTTTTCATAACATTTTCCTTTCTTACTTTTCAGTACCTCCTTTAATTTCACCTTTTGATTTCGGGGAAGTCACTATTAATTCTGGTGATGTAGCCGTAGTCAGTTGTATTGTAATAAAAGGTGATTTTCCATTGATAATAACATGGATGCTAAATGGAAAACCCATTAAAGATATTTACGGTTTACTATTATCCAATACAAAACGTTCAAGTCAATTGAGTATAGAGTCTGTGTCTTTCCAACATGCTGGTGAATATACATGTACAGCAAAAAACATCGCAGGAGAATATAGTCACATGGCTGTTTTAAATGTTAATGGTATTTGTGAATTTATCATATGTACCTATTTTAAATTATTTATATTTTGTTTATTTTTGTAAAATGGAGAATCCCAAAATCATTTTTACCTTACTTTACCTCTACCAAATAGCAAGATTTATTTTTAATTTTTCTGGATAAAAAATTCAATTTCTTTCTTATGTAAATTTAGTTTATTGGAAAGCATATCTTAATTGGATAAAGTGTGTATGTTTTTTAGGCCTGTTTGAACAGTCAATCAAAAATCGCTTCTTCTCTAATATTTCTATGAAATTAGGCTCTTGTCACTTCTCCGTTATTGTTTAAAGTTGGGATCTTGGCATATATATTTTGATTTCTTACCCAAAATCGAGAATACACATAATTCATAAATTAGTTTTCACGTCTATTAAGGGTGATCCAAATAGCATATTTTTGCCAAGTTCAAGTGATGAGTAATTTCCTCAAAATTTGCTTAGTCCAAGTGTAACTAAAATGAAATTATTATATTATGGGTTAAATAATATACTATTATTTAATTTTAAAGAAAAACATTTAATAAATTGTTAAAAATTAATAGTTCTAGCATAAATAATTGTATATGCAAATATAATATATTTATTTAATATTTACAAGCAACAGGAACGAAACAAATAAATCATGATTTAAAATACATAAAAATAGATTATTTTCGGTTGTAACGTAATTAAATGTACTGTATTTATCAAAATTAAAAGAAAGTGCTTAATATTCAGCAATACCATATAAGAGTGTGTTTATTTCCATTTTATTTAAAGATATAGTTAATTCAAAGGAAATTAATCACTCTTTTGAATAGTTTTGATTTATAATATTCTATTATTAACAAACAATCTGCGTTGAAAATAAACTAAATCAAATTTTATTAAAGCCAGAGAAGGTTTTAAACTACTTATTTTAAAATTGGATTAAATCAAATCTCGAGCAAGCATCCAAGTCAATATATTAAATACAGAGATCAAATATGCATTAAAAAATTTGGGAACAAGCTGAAATTGCAGTGTCTCTTTCTCTCTCTCTCTCTCTAAACATATATATAGATAGGCGAATGGCTGATTAATATACAAGCCTGTAATATTGCTTGGGAAAGCAGCCAATGGGAATTAGGACTAGTAGCAAGCAATCTACATTAAAGATTGAACACTATATATTTCAAACAAGCCTTTTGTTTTTCGTCAGGTGATATTACAAAAATACAATTATGTATAAATACACATTCAATGAATTACATTAAGGACTTACTCTTTAAGTAATAACTATGAGTTACATTCAGCACACTCTATGAAGGACAATGTAGTTTAATATTAATAGTTATAACCTGGCTGCTTCGATAAACAGCTGACGGCAACAACAAAATGCAACATTGACAGGACGTCACCGTCACGCATACATGGTTCAATGAAAAAAGGTACGCTTACACCCATACAGGTGGACCATAATAAAGAAAGGGATAACGTTAGTGATGTAATAAAAGGAGGTGGTGCATAGAAACCCACACAATGAAGAACTTGTAAGGAAGAGAAAACCAAGGAAACCATCTATCAGAGAAAAGGCCAGAAAAAATGATAAGTCACTTCCTCTTTAGCCCGCTTATTTTCAATTGCAGGACCCAAAGAAAGAAGATAGGAATAATGACCACAAAGCCCATCGGCTACAGAGTTCAGAAAACTTCTATTGATCATTGACTCTTCATGTATCTCGGAATAATCATTCTATTGATTATGAGAATTTGAAGATCCTTTGCTCTGAGGTGAACATTTCAAAACGTCTATTACTTGAGGCTTATTATATCAATTAAAGTTCTCCGAACTCCTTTAATTTTAGATCTGTTACCGATGGACTTTGTGGTCATAATTCCTATCTCCTTTCTTTGGACCCTTCAATTAAAAATAAACGGATTACGCATTTTTTTTGACCTTTTCTCTGGTTGATGGTTTCCTTGGTTTTCTCTTCCTTACAAGTCCTTTCTTGTATGGATTTCTATGTTTCACCTCCTTTTATTACATCACTAACGTTATCCTTTTCTTTATTATGATCCATCCTGTATGGGTGTAAGCCTACGTCTTTTCATTGTACAATGTATGCGCGACGATGATGTCCTGTCAATGTTTTGTTTTCTTGTTGCCGTCAGCTGTTTATGGAAGCAGCTAGGTTATAACTATTAATATTAATCTATGTTTTTAAACGTTGTTTCCAGGTGGAAACCGTGTAGAGGCTCAGACAAGTGCCGACGTTTTGTCCACTGAGTGCAGTGAGTTCATTCATTGAAGTAACATCACTCGTCTTGAAAATGTCCCTTGCAACAGTGAACGAAACGTCGGCCCTTGTCAGAGCCTCTACACAGTTTCCACCAGGAAACAACATTTATACAGATAGGAACCGTGGAAGTCTATTACATTTAATCTATATTGTCCTTCATGGAGTGTAGTGATGAATGTAAGTCATAGTTACTACTTTAAGAGTAAGTCCTAAATGTAATTCATAGAATGTGTTTTATACATAATTGTATTTTTGTAGTACCACCTGATAAAATACAAAAGGTTTATATATATATATATATATATATATATATATATATATATAATTTTACAAGGTATTTATTTATATACATTTGTATATATATATGGTCGCCCTTGGGTTTTTACTTTTAATTATTTCATTTTTAACCTATTGAGTTATCAATATTGAATCTGTTTAATAAAACCATGATTACAATTTCAGTTATTCCACAAATTTTACCCTTTGATTTCGGAGAAGTACCAATAAACGCAGGTGAATTAACTTCAATCTCTTGCTCAATTGTAAAAGGAGATCTGCCAATTACTATAAAATGGCTTCATAACAACAGAACAATAAACAATAGAGATGGTATCTCTATCATGCAAATGAACAAAAAAATTAGTATGTTGAGCATAGATTCAGCTGGTGAAGATCATGTTGGTGACTATAGTTGTGTTGCACAAAATCGAGCGGGTGAAGTGCAGTATTCTTCATATCTTAATGTAAATGGTATGCCAGTAACACAACTGCATTTGATAGCTTTTTAATTTTTATTTAATAGCTAATTTTTGTCCGAAATCTACCTTTACAGTTTTCCCCCAAATATTACCATTTGATTTTGGAGAGAAACCAATAAATGCTGGTGAACTCATAACGATTTCTTGCTCGATCACGAAAGGAGATTTACCTGTCAAAATTATCTGGCTTCACAATACTTAAACATTTAATAAAAGGGAAAGAATTTCAATAATGCAAATGAACAAGAAAGTTAGTAGTAGTAACATAGATTCAGCAAGTGAAAACATGTTGGTACATACACTTGCATTGCAAAAAATTGGGCTGGTGCTGCACAATATTCTTCATATCTTCATGTGAATCGTACAAAATGTTTTGTAGATTTTATTTTCGTGTTGATTCCCATTAGAAACCATAATTTTCAATTTCAGAGGTAGTTTGGCAATAATTTCAAGAAAAGAGTTCACAAATTAACCCAACTAGTGATCTAATTTATTGTAAATCAGAAAATCTGTTGTAAGAATAGTACAATCTAGAATAATGGTAAAATGAGTTGTGATGTTTTTTAGTTTATTTTGTTCAACAATTTCCAGTTCCTCCACAAATTTTACCATTTGAATTTGGTGAAGCTACCATAAACACTGGGGAAATGACTCTCATTAATTGTGCTGTCACTAAAGGTGATTTTCCCATAAAAATATACTGGACTCTTAATGGTAAAGACATTAATGACTTTCATGGAGTATCAGTCATAAGCACAAATAAGAGAGTATCTCAGCTTACCTTAGAATCAGCCGATGCTGAACATGCAGGAGAGTATACTTGTACAGCAGAAAATTCGGCGGGGTCTTCAACTTATACTTCAACATTACACATAAATGGTATTTTACTCTACACCTTTTCCAACTATAATTCAGAAAGCATCAACTGTAATTCAGATTAGTAAATAGTAATTCAGAAAGCTTTAAGTGTAATTCAAATCAATAAATTATAATTCAAAAAGTGTCAATTGAAATTCAGATTAGTAAATTGTCATTCAGAAAGTGTCAATTGTTTTTCAGATTAGTAAATTTTAATTTAAATAGCATCAATTGTAATTTAGAAAGCATATCATCATCATATCTATGAAAACAATATTTATTAAAAAATAATAACAGAAGAATAATGACAAAATGAAACTATTTAGCTCCCAACTGGCTTATCATTCATTGTTAAATCTATGAGATGATGTGTTATAGTGTTCTGCACAGCACAAGCACAATCACCCCCAAAATCAGTGTCTTGCCTTTTTAAGGTTCTAAGCGCAACAAAGTTTCTGTTATTATATTATTAACAGTTTCCAGTTAACAATCACTAAATCTGCCAGTTCATTACCCATATCCTGCCACTGTTGTAATAATATGGTTACCCAAGCTTTTGCTAACTGTGATGTAAATGAATCTCTCCTGCGTTCCATAGCTACAATGTGTCTAACAGAAATTGCTCCTATTAAGTGGACATTTGGACCTTTGGCTTCTGAGAGTTGTTGGACTGCTCAACCAAAGCCCCTTGTTCGACGGCAAAACAAATTAAAGTTAGTTTCATCTATCTAAACAATTTGTTTATATATAGTTATTCAAAGACTTCTTTTTTGTTTCATCTGAATTCGTTGTGATGGGTTTATTGTATACTTCCTCTATGATAAATAGCCTGCTTTCTAGGTAATTTGTAATGTTTGACACGGATACCAATTGATGGAAATTCTGGATGATTTTTTCTTCTAATCGTTTTAGGGTATGGCTAAAATCTCCTTCAATCCAGGCAACCATCACGTCAATTTATTCTTCAGAAAGAATTTTTTATTATATGCCTTCTTTTTGCAACATTTTATCATGTCCAGATCGAGCCCAGTGAAATGAGGTTTTGTATTTTATATCCAAAGTTCCAGTTAAAGCTATCTAACTGTCACCTCTGTTGGCACAAACTACTATTCCTTCGCGGTCTTTCTCTCAGTATGCCTGTTGTACTGCTTTCTTTCAATAAAATCAGCTTAGGTTAAAGCCGTTATGCAAATAGGACAGGTAGCATTCGGTACATCGCCTAGAAGTTGTACGCACTTTGTGTGAAGTAAATGTTTGCTAATAGTAGCCGTACCACTGCATTTCTAGCCATTGAAAAACTGTGCAATTGTCCATAAATTCTCATAAAAATATAGGGCTCGACTTTTTACACTTAATTACTTAAATGAGGGAAATAAATTCATATGTATATGAAATATTCAATAATTTGATCCTTAGTTACTTAATTAATAGTAATAAGTTTATACGTAATTGTGACACTTTGGGCATACACTTTTGTTTTCTTTTTTTTTATCAAATGAAAATTAGTGTGGTCACCATATCGTTGCATTTTCTTATAAAATTCTGAATTACAATTGACACTGTATGAATTAAAATTAATGTTTACTGATTTAAAACTTTCTAATATAGATTACAATTGCCATTTTCTGATTCACAGATGAATAAACTCAATTACTATTGACATATTCTGGTTTACAATTTACAGATCGTTTCTGAAATACAATTGGAAAAGGTGTAGAAGATTCGAATAAAAATTTTTTTTATTTATTGTAGATCAATTTTGGGCATGGTGATTTTATTGTACATTTTTGGTAAAGAAAATCATGAGAATGATAACAAATAGAAATATGAGAAAGTAAAAAATAATATGTTTTTGAACAATACAATAGGAAATGGTTAATTACTCTATGGAACCATTTAATTACTCGGTATAGGTCTATGTTTCATAAATACTAAATTGTAAAAGTGGAGACATTGCATGACTTTTTTTGTAAATTAATATTTAGTAAATAGCTCATCTAATCCATTCATGAATAAACATAAAAACTAGTAATAACTTAGATCATTAAGATTATAATATGTGTATAATCTATGATTTTTCAGTTCCAATATATTTTTATGATATATTTTTAAATATAAAATGTAAAATACTCATAATTCCCCAATATATACCAAAAGAATAATAGAAATTGAATAGAAAATAACCAACTTATGATATTACTTTCAGTTGATAACCTAAAAATTTAATTTGAGAATTATCAGAGTACGTGTCTGTGGTGTACACTGACTGCCGCTACCACAAAAATGACTAAGCTATCAACTTAAAGTAATATCATAATTTGGTTATTTTCTATTCAATTTCTATTATTCTTTCGTTATACATTGGGGAATTACGAGTATTTTTTACATATTTATTTTAAAAATTTTCTACAAAAATACATTTTTCGTACAGAAGAAAAATTAAATAAAATAACGCTAATATTAATCAGTTCATGACACCAACATTTAAATATGAAATTTGGACATAATCGCTTGATTAATATTCGTGCAATCGTGCTAACACGATTTTTTAGTGATACACAATCACCGTAAACAAAACAAAAACAAGTTCGTCTTACAGATTTGAATTTATTACTCCTTGATAGGTTTTATCATTGAGCCATCCCTACGTAAACAAATGGTCACCATAATTTTTTATTTGAACGAGGAGTTATTAAAAGAATGCAGTTTTTCCAATTTTACTGAGAAATGAGTTTTTTTTTTAATTTACTGGCAATCGGGATCAAAGTCCATAATGCCGCTGCAAGGGATACAATAATAATCGGACTGGATATTTATAACAAAATTAGACTTCAGACAGAAAATCTATTATTAAGTCAAACACTTGCTTATTATTCAGGGACAGCACATTTATAATACTTTTGGGAATGGCACATTATTGCTGACTAGTTTACTCAGAAGAACCTTTGTGTTTATTTCATAATTAGTGCAACCGGAAAAAATATGGTTAAGATCCGCTACTTCGTAGCCACAAGTGAACGATGGAGAATTTTTTATTTTTATTTTATGTAGATGTGATGGGAATGTACCATGATTAAATTTCAGTTTTGCAATTAATGATTCGCAACTTTTAGAAACTGTATACTTGGAGTACCAATGTTTTATTGGGATATGTGGATGAATTTCTGCATATTGAGTCGGCTTGTTTTCATACGAATTTTTCCAAGAAACATTCCAATCATTTCTTAAACACTTCTTTGTGTAAAGTATGGCGTACCCAATAGTGATACCCCCACGATCCTATCCATTCAGTATACTGTCTCTTACAAGGCTGTCAACCATTTCATTAATTTGTATTCCACTGTGAGCTTTAACCCACGTGAATATTACTGCTTTGAAATTTATCAAAAACTATTATTTAACTGTCATTCCCACTTGTACAACAAAATGTGTAGGCATTTGTCGTTTTGGAAGGCAAATATTAGGTACTATTTATTTAATTTTACTCTTCACAAATTAAAAGTATTTTAATACTGCATTTTTTTAAATATAAACGCAAAATATTAATAATTACCCATCATATAAGGAAAAAAAATTTGTTGAAAAATAGTGGATTTTAGGGTTATGTGATTTTAAAAAGTTATTTCTAAATTAGCGGGAGTGAGAGGTAAACGTAATAAAGGGGTTTGACAATAATGAGTACATATTGTATACTATATGGCTGTAGGTTAACAGCTACGGTCACAAAAATTGCTATTTAAATATAATATATAGACGATGGTAAAAAAAAAAACATTAGGTTATTACTGCTACACTATTATTCATGAACTGATTAGACATTAGGTTACCTAAAGCAAGCATATTGGCTTTGCACTTACTTGCTATTGATAGTAAAGAAAGTCTTGCAATGTTAATGTGTTTTTTTATAGTTAAGTGTTTGATCTTACCAGGTATACTAGACTTCTGGGTATATTAACTAAAAACAAAAGGTATAATTTAAGTAATAATATAATAAACATGCCTATTTCTGACCTACTACTATATAACTTTTTCTTTAATCTCATATTCTTCATAACATTTAGTCTATAATCCTTATTGATTTGTCTCACCATTTTTCCTGTTTCTTATAATTAGTTCCTAACAATTTTTCATCATGTCAGATAATGACATATGCATATATAACCGATTAAAAAATATCCTGTATATTTTTGTTACATCTTTTTCTCCATTACCAATGTTTTTAATTAAAAATACTTTTTGTTTAGTCTCAAAAAATTCTGGTTTGAGAAAAACAAAATTTCACCATTGCAAAATGTTTGATCTTGCACATATCTCCCCTTCAAGATATGAGTAGTGACTCATCTGTTTTGCAGTAAATCTCCTTTTCCATATTTGTATTGCAGAACAAGTCAGTTATATGTTATTAATCACTGATTACCTTGTTGATAATGATAATGATTTTTAGAGAATGTTTTCTATTTTTCAGAAATTAACATTTTAACTGGTGTGCCTCAAGGCTCACTCCTCATACTTCAATTATTATGTATTTACATAAATTCTATTCTATTCTAAATATGCTTTGTCATTTCATTTACATAAGGATCTCCCCATGGTGGCATTTATCTTAGATTTTTAAATTATTTTTAATAACCCAATAATTTTTGTAATCCCATTTGCATTATTAGTCTGCTCAAGTTTTGAGTATTTTTCAGTTAACTGATGCTCTGATTTTATTTCACTAATGAACATATCTGAAGTAACTATCTATACAGATATATTGATTTAAGTTAGGTATTCTAAAGTACCACGAGAAACTAATCTATGTGTAATCAATTTAGAATCACCCTGATTATTTATTGTCTTCCTAGCAAATTTTACTCTAGTTTTTTTGTTGTAATTGTATCTACTGCAAGTTTTAACTTATCAAAATAAAGACGTTTATTCTTGTACTTATACGAGTAGAAATAACCTGCCTTGTTTGGTTGTTTATAAGAGAGGAGTTTGGAACATAATTAGTATGCAAAATATTTAAAAAAAAAACAGAAAAAACCATACCATGGTTGTGATATAAACCCCTGAATCTTCAGGATAGCATTCTGTTGCTTGAAATAACAGTCACATGATTTGTTAACTGTCTATAAAGTATACTAGTCCTCCTCCTAAGAATTGTAAACGAAAAAACAAACAACAGAAATGATGAACAAATTTAAAATGTATGATAATATTCTGGTATCTTAATATTCAATCAAAATCCAAACAAAAACATAAAATATTAAAATAATACAATTGAATGTTTTCATTCTCATTAACTTCATTAGTTATATTATTATTGGAATGATTATTTTTATGTTTTATTTACCTATTGTATTACCTATATATTTCTTCCTTTTATAAGAGAGCCTGACTATTAATGAAAACGCCTATCAAACACAGATGGTATTTCCAAAAAAGTGTGATACCTATTTATTTTATAAGTCATATCCAGTTTTCATTGCTATCTTGAATTATTTGATAGATAGCAAGTGATATCATTCATTATCTATATCATTTCTGATTCATTACCCAGAAACTATCTAAGAACAACTTATATTTAATTTTTCGTCAATCATTGGTTCATTTGTGATACATATGCTTAATTAAGCATTTACCTGTTTCATGCAAGTAAGAATTTTCACACCATTATTAAAATGATTTTGTATTTTCAGTCATGCCCAAAATTTCACCTTTCGATTTTGGAGATGAACAGATAAACTCTGGTGACACAGTTTTAGCCACTTGCTTTGTTATAAAAGGAGATATTCCATTAGACATACAGTGGACTCATAACAACAAAATTATTGAAACTAGTAATCGCATCATGATTATGCGTGTCAACAATAAAGTTAGTTCATTGAGCATAGATAGTGTACAAGCAGACAATATGGGGCTCTATACTTGTATTGCTAAAAACATTGCAGGATCTTTCAGCCACTCCACTTACTTACGCATCAATGGTATTTTTAACACTGATGTTTTATTGTTTTGCCACTTGGTGTCTTGCTTGGAGTGAAAAATAACTATGAATGCTTGAAAATAACATAAAAAGAAATAAATTGTAATAATGAGACTGCCTGCTTCAAAATTTCATACAATAAAACTTGTATTTATAGATATTCTATGTTTCACTAGACATATTTTAAATATTCAAAATTTACAAGAGTAAACTCTTAATTCTTTATATTATATAGTAGTTCAATAACATACAACTTAGAGGTTTGTAATATTTTCGGTTTTTCAAATTTCCACTAATTTTTAAATTGTTTTAAATATTAGATATAAAAATGTATTATGAATAGATGATAATAGTATAGTATATTACTATAATTGACTATTTGCAAATGATATGCAATGAAAAAAAATCCGTACATTTTCATTCAAGCTCAGTAAAATTCTAGAAATGGTTTTCTTGTACATCATAAATTATTAAATAGCTTAAATAATTGATTACAATATATTATGTCCGTTAGACATCAATCAAAGTTGTAAGAAGTGCAACAGTCTCGATTGCAATGATAACTAGCAAGTACCTGTGATCTTCATAAGGGATCCATCATTATCATTCATAGCTAACAATATTAATATGTTTCCTGTTTATACCTTTTACAGTTATTTCACAAATAGTGCCTTTCAACTTTGGTGAACATCAAGTTAATTTTTGGATGATATAACTTGGTTTCTAAATGAAAAAATTATATATAACTATTGTAGAATTGTTACAAATAGTGTAAATAAAAAACTTAGCACTCTTGGTATCGACTCTCTAGATGCATCCTATTTCAGAGAGTGCAGCTATATCGAAAACAATCTAGCTGGAAATGTTAGTTTTTTGCGTATTTACATGTCAACGATATTATATATTAGATTAGTTGATTATTCTTTAAGTTTTCTGTTTTAAGTTAAAATATATCATCCTACCAACCATATCTACCTAGATATATACTTTTATAAACTGTCAATAATACTCAATAAATTAATGATATACTCAGACAGATATGCCAAAAGTGATCAAATCTATTTCAAAGGACGCTAAAACATGTATTTGATTTGCAAACCGAAAGTTGATTATTTTGCAATTATAATAATATCTCCTTACATTTATCCTCCGAAAATATATGAGAACTTGTTGAGAAATATATTTTCAATAAGTGATGTTTTAATAATAATCATTTATCTTTGTAAAACTTAGATGGAAAACAATTATTTATACGACCTCAATGGAATCACTTGCATATACGAGATTCAATGGCAGAAAGTCGAATATTTGACAGTGCTATCAATATTAGTATTATTTTGAATTTATCCCGAGGCATGGTGGTTCTCCTCATATAATTTGACTAACTCGATACTTTTTTTTTATAAATTCCCATAGATATCACGCGGCTACTGTTGTTGATCTCTACCCTCTTAGCTTTTTAAAATTAAATTGTCTCCACCTGCATCGACCAATATCAATCTTGATGTACGCACACCTGAAACTGTGAACAGTATAAACTTTAACATTTGCTAAATTTAAGGTATTTTGCAATTTTGCAGTGTATTTTTACCCAGTACTGAT
Source organism: Sperchopsis tessellata (assembly GCA_033557685.1). Taxonomy (NCBI): domain Eukaryota; kingdom Metazoa; phylum Arthropoda; class Insecta; order Coleoptera; family Hydrophilidae; genus Sperchopsis; species Sperchopsis tessellata. The sequence continues at coordinate 37,198 of JAWQRN010000097.1, forward strand.
ACTATTATCTTCCCGTTAACATAATTGACAATAAGTCGGGAATGTTCCATTTTTTTATCGTATTACATAATATTTTAATTAAGCTAACCTCCTTAATTGTTTCATTGATAATAGTAATGTTTGTTCTATTTTTGTTTTTTAATCTGAAATTTCTATAATAATAATATTGCCTTTATCTTGAATATCATTTAGGATGATTTTAATTAATTTATATCAACGACAAGCTTTGGCTATTCCCATTTTTATAGCATCCTATCAACTAGATATAATGAATAGTCTAGTAAAACTATTAAATAAAATTTTACCTTCATTTTCAAACCAGGTGTTTATGAAATAAACCTACTAAGGTACCTATCTACAAATAAAATATGCCTTTATAGGTTTATATCCAGCACTTGACTAAAATGGTGCACACAAACCGAGAGAATGTTGATACCCACAGAATATGTTACCTAGGAAATTGCCTACGTGATAGCTATTCTAATTTTAAATGGATGCTTAATGCGAATATTTTTTAGAAATATCTATTTCAATAAATATGGAATCGAGGAAAATATTATATATATAACTCTAGGGTAAAGTGTTCTTGATGTCACCTCGGGCATTAAACTTCACTGGTGTGAGGAAATGACTTTCCTCACAAAAGATACAAATAGCTGTTTTCTACAACCATGTAAAAAATCTGGGGTAAAAATTAACAAAAGTATAAAAGTTCATTTTTCTAGCATTTAATTTACTGAGAGTCACGTTACATACCTTACGACTCTTAGTTTACAAGCCAATTAGCAAATGTATTAAAGATTGAACTGTAAATGAGTGTATATGCTCTGACAAGAAATATTTTTCCTTGTGATATGAAGCAACCATTCTGAAATTCAGCAACTATTGCAATATCCTATATCAGTTAGTGGAGAAAGGTAATGCTATAAATATTATAGTTTTCAACCAAAGATAAATAATCCATGAAAATAAAGAAAGGACATTGTTGAAAATTCAAAGGTACAACATTATTTGCTTGAATGCCGTCAATTACCGGAGAAAATTCGGAGAAGCTATTGAATCCTTCAATTTCCAAAATAATCGTGATGATGGCGGCCCATTATCATAAATATGGAAAATATTTTGGCCATCTAGCTGACGAATGTTATGCCTCTTCACTCACACCTGCCATGTATTAATTTGGTCCACATTAAGTAGTCATCTGCTCCGATTTATTACTCATTCTTTTCACATACTCATCCATACAAAACAACTCCTCCGATTTTGTTTTTAGCATGAGTATCAATTTACTTCTTCAGCTAAGTAAGATCACTTATCTTTGAAGATGTCCTTTACAGCAATTAACAAAATAATGTCAACTTTTCTAAACTTGCACGGATTCCTACCAGAATATTAGTTAATAACCGTGGAAGTTTTTTACAGTTTATTAAATTGTATTAACAATTAATCTTTGGTATAAAATTTACTAAACGGAGCATATTTATAAAATTATATTTAAATAAGATACCACTTAATTACAGTTTATACTAATTATATATTGTAATTTTGACACATGCTTAATGTATATATCAACTATACAGTACCATTGTGTATATATAAGGTACCACTGCGAATATTAAAAAATAAACAAAAATTGATTGAAAATATTTTTTTATCTTAGTGGCAAACTGTGTTATTTTTTAAAAAATAATCTAGATCCATTCAATTTTTTAACAATCAATATATATTAAAAAAATTATTTATTTGCACTTATATTAGAATTTTAACTAAACACACA
>JAWQRN010000098.1:0-38953 GCA_033557685.1 Sperchopsis tessellata
ATGTGAACTGTAAGTTAATGTAGCGGCGCTGCTTATGTGACATGTAAACAGTAGTGCATTTCTCGTGAGTAAAATGAATAAATATTATCGCATACCATTTCCAATAGCTGCAGACGTTTGCGTGTGTAGACTTCTGTTCTCGTGTTTTGTAGTATGGAAGTAATAGGAATGATAAATATGAGTTGAAAAGATGGATTTGAATGAATTGCACACACTATCTTATACATAATTAATTGCGAGTCTGTTCAGTGTGCATTTACGCATAAGAACGAATATAATTATTTTACGTATTTGAAATGTAAAACTGATAGACAATTGAATGAGTTTGAGCTTTTACGTCTTTCGATCGCTATTTAACGAGTGAATGTCATTCCTTTTGTCTGACCTATGCACACTAAACCGCATGTGTATGTAATTCCGTATACTACAGCAGAATGCAAGGGAATTGAATATTTCGAATAATGGGGAAGAATTTCGCTGATATTCGTCGTAGGACGGGAAATAGTTTTGATAGAATGTTTACGGAGCAACCTTTCTATCTTATCTGTCGTGTTTTGTACGTAGAAGAATTCATGATCAATGGCATCCAGGTTCTGGTTAGGCAGTTTTCGCTAAGACTGGAAGTTCTGTAGGCAAGAGAATTAACCACCGATAATTTATGTGGGAGGTGGTGTGAAGTTGTGGCATGGAGGTAACTATTAGTGTGTGTGGGCTTGAGAGAGGTTCAGTGGCCATTATCACGACTTTCAACTTGAACATCTAAGAAAGGGATTGCACGAGAAACTTCAACTTCCCGTAAAGTGTTTTGATATATTCAAAATACCGTTTATGCACACGTGAATTATATTTCAACGTCACATCATTCCTAATAAGAGGGGCGCACATTTCAATTTGTAAATGAGATTTTAAATTAATTGAGATAATCAACCACTTCCTTTAAGTAGAAAGAGGAGTAAATGACATTAAAGTGAAGAAAAATGTCTCTGTCAGTAATACATCGGCATCGAAAATGTTCTCTCAGCATAAGTGTAGGTGCATCAGCCAGTTTAGTTTAGCTGGGGGAAATAATTTATAATAAAGTGAAGTATATATGTTTATTTGTGTTATAACTATCTTATGACTGCAAAAACTTCGAATTTATTAAACATAACTGGATTTTTTGAGGTATAGTGTTTTAAATTGTTTCATATTTGACAAATTAGTTGGAATTTTGTGATCTGAAACTTAGTGAAATTGCTATTTGCTCACGACAATGTAATCGAAAACATAAATAGAATATTTGGTCGAAAGAAAACTTTTCTAAAGTAACCGCCTCCAATCTCTTTTATTTGGAGAGATATTTAAATGAAATTTGGAACTTTGTGCATAGTAACAAGAACATAGCGCTGTTTTATTTAATTTGCTTTGATTTAATAGTTCATTATTAATAGTAACAAAATAATGAAAACAAATGATTCGTTTAAATGTGTAAAAATCTTTACATTTCTGTATCTTTATTTCACCCATGTTTCCACCGCATATATGCGGAATATAATTCCAAATACCATTTTTGCTTTACACAATATTTTCTTAAACCTTTTGAATACTTACATCTTTTATATATAGTTCGTTTCTAAAGTGTTCGAATACCCATCAAATTCATTTAAACCAATGTAAGGACTTAATTTGTTGTTGCTAAATAAAGTTAATTTTATTATTATTATTATTATTATTATAGCGAGTATTTGCAGCTATTGCATCTTCTGGTAAGCCTCTCTTTTCCATTTCACTTTTATTGTTTATCCATTTCTTCCGAGGTCTCCCTCGTTTATTTCTTTGTACTGGAGTCTAGTCCATACCTTTATCAGTATTCTTTCTTCCTTCATTATACGTAGATGTATTATATCATCTATAATAGTGTCTTTCATTGCTATTTTATCTCTGATGTCTTCATTTCTAACGTGATCGTACATTGTTAGGCCACAGCATCTTCTCCAATACGTCATTTGAGCCGAGGCTAAACTTTGATTTTTTTTTGTCGATAACCCATATCTCCGACCCATATGTCATAACTGGTTCTATTATTGTTTTAAATATATTTATTTTTGTCTCTCTGGCTAGGTTATTATTCCACAAGATTAGATGTAGTGTTTTTGTCATATTCTTTCCCCTGCCTATTTTCTTCGTTGTGTCCTTGTAGTCTCTTCCATCTTCGCAAATTGTGACTCCCACATATTCATACTGACTAAAGTTTCTTTATTATTCCGTTGTCTAGCTCTATGTCCTGTCCTTTTCCTTCTATGACTATATATTGCGTCTTCTCTGTATTTACCTCCATGCTCCACTTATTGTACTCCTCTATCAGTTTATTTAGCATGTATGTCATATCCTGTTAATCTTTTGCAATAACTATTTGATCATCTGCAAAAAAGATAGTGTATACCGGGCTCTCCCCAGCCATGATCCCATCGGACTACATTTTCTAATCCAATGTTTTAAGGCCGCAACCCTGTTTTTCTCCTTTCGAAGGCGAAAATGTTGAATAGACTTGGTTTCCAACTTTTATGACAGGTTGGCTTTTTCTGTGCAGTGCTTTTACTGCGTTTATATACGTTTTATTTATGCACGCTTGTTCTAGGGTAATCCATAGCTTTTGAAGGGGAACGAAATCAAATGTTTTCCTTAGATCTATAACCGTAACATGAAGTTTTCTTCATTTGCTCTGATTCTTCTTCGCTAAGTGTAAATAAATTATCTGTGCAGGACCTTCCTGGTCTAAAGCCATTATTCTTATTCCTCTATAGTTCCCGAAATCATTTCTACTTCTTTTTTGTATATCGAGTTTGTATGGGAAATTTTCCAATAAGTTTGTATGTTTCTCCCCTTAGACATTTATTAAATATATTGCAGATAATTGCTAGCGTTCTTGTAGTGGCATCTTTCAGTAAATCGATAGGCAGATCACCTGGCCCTGGAGTTTTATTATTTTTCATTCTCTGTAGATTTTATTTAACTCTTCTACCGTAATCTGTTCTATTTCATTTTTCTCTACTACATCTGCATCTAATTATGTGTCCAAATATTTTATTCGCTTTTCTGTCAGTAGGTCACTATAGAAGTCTTTCCATGCTTCCGTTCCTACTGGATTAATTTTTCGGCTTCATTTGAATTTTTCCTTAGGATGTTTTTAGTTTTTATTGTCCCATGTAGCATTTTTTATCTTTTTTATTTCTTTTTTAATTATTGATCTTTATCGGTCATATTGCTTGCGATATTCTTCATCTTTTGTGATTAGATACTTAAATTAGAGATAAAAATAAATTATAACAATAGGAAAATATAAACAAACTTCTCAGAACCCAAAATGCATCGAACACCACAAATTCGGGAGTTCTCCTATTAATACATCGTGAAAACGTGTAATTCCCCCTTTTAACCATAAAATATTATGTTCTAAGTAAATTGACAGTATTTAGTGCGTTCATAGTATCCCGTAATAATCTTACAAATATGAAATCAAAACGAAAGGAATCTTCAGTTGAAGTGTTATTAACATGCATAAAAATAATAAATCTTATCGGGAATTAACTAACAACTAAACTTGCACATTCAATTGTAAAACAATATAAACTGACTGGTAGAAGTGTCACTAAATCCTTAAAAAGGCATCCTAAAGTGTTTGGTAAACAAGACGACGTAAATATCTTCTATTGCAGCAGAGAGTTAGAAAGGACATTAATTCCGAAATGTAAGCCGAGTTTTGCGGAAAAATTATTATAATATGTTAGTAGTAAAACAACGTCTTATATATTATGAAAAAAATCTTCAAAAAAAGATTTATTTTGTTAAAACGTACATTAATAAAAATTTTGAATTTTGGAAAACGATTTAAGTAAATTTAATATTTTTGGTTGCGATGGAATAAGTAAAGTGTGGAGGAAAAGTTGGAACAGAGCTGAATATTTAAAATACTCTTCCAACATCTGTGTTAATTTAGGGTTGTATGATCACATCTGGAGTGGAAAATTTAGTATTTATAGATCAAATCATGGATCGATGTTTATATTTAGATATTCTTAAAGCCAATTTACTACCTAGTGGAGAAAAATTAGGCTTCCAATAAGACCAAGACTATGGTTACACGGGAATGTTCCAAAACAACTGTTTTCACCACCTCAATCACCCGATTTAAATTTCATAGAGCACATGTAGGATTATTAAGATAGCCAAATTAGAAAGAACATCATCATAAGTAAAGAAATTATAGTGAAAACCTATTTTTATACTAAATTTCACATTGTTCGATTACTTTTGTGACATAAGATTTTTCATTATTGCTGTAATTTATGCAGAATTGTATTTATATTTCATTGTTAATATAAATAAACTATATAATTTACTATTATTATGCTTCAGCGGTGTCAGGTTGTATGGAATGGTCCGGCATCGAAATGCTGGTAGGACACAACCGCCTGTTTGTTTACGTATACGTACGTTGCAGTACGAATATTTCTAATTACATATGATGCAGAGAGAGATGCTGGGAGTGAAACTATGTGCCAGATGCAGTTCCACTCGTTTTCAGTGACACCGAGTTCCACTTATGCACTCCGAACACGTACTATACCATAAGCATTATTTCGTATATATGCTTAGAGTCTAGGTCTTGTTGACTACAAGAGATAAGTATCAATATCCGAGTTGCATCGGATGAAATTGATACGATATTTACAACATGTATCTACACACAGCATATAACTATGGTCAGAATTAATATTATTATGCTTCTGCATAGGTTGTTGTTTCTAATAATTAAAAATATTAGTATTGCAACGTACGTATATGTAAACAAACACGCGGTTGTCTGCTACCGGCATTTCGATACATATGAATATGTATTTTACTATCCATTACTTATTTGCGTTTTTATATTTCCTCATTTTATGATTTATTTTAATAATTAATACTATTGACTATTACTACGTGAAACAACGTTAAAAATCAGTTCAGGAATTTCTCCTGACACAACCGAGGTCAAGTTACAATACTTACACTCGCACCTTAAGCAGGAGTTTGAGACGTCTGCCTTCATAGTATGCAACACCCGGCCAGCGCGTTCCCCTGATATCAATCCGGTATATTTTTACTTTGGCGCAATCCTTTTTTCATAATTTTATGGCTTAACCTACAAGTCATGGTCAACAACAATGTGTTAAGCAATCTATTACAAACTTATGGAGAAGCAAGTAGACCTTTATATCTCCACTGCCAAGCAGAGATAAATAATTGAATGGATTTGACAACAATCGCGAGAAACTACGAAAAAGTGGTGAGCGCTTTTGTTCATATAATGGACAAGTCATAATGGCATGTTCAAGGGAGCCGTGCTCTCCACAAACACAAGTGTCATAGGGCTTGAAATTTATTCTATGAAGATATGAATCACATATTCCATGATTACATCGCAATCTACAAATGGTTTTAGCTAAAGGCTTGGGGACTTCCTCTGTGGAAAACCAGGGTTTTTTGTGGAATGGTCTGAATTGATTTATAAAATAGACCAGTTACAGAATTTCTGAAACGCGACACAAATTGTTCGTGCAATTTGGAATTTATATGTTCGAATAAGTCGGCAGAGATGACTGGGTGTTGATGTGTGACATGTAAGTTGCAACCCTACTTAGCAAATTTATCCACCGTCTTATATCCGAATATTCCAGCGTGACCCTCAATCCACAATATACTAATTTTCCCCCATGAACTACATGGCAATGTATAATTTGCACTTTTAAGAACTACATGTCTTGATACCGTCCCCTGCTACGGCGGACGAAACGTCGGCAAAAACAAAAGCCACCACACGGTTATCTCCCGGAATACCTGAAGATATTTACCTTGGCCGTGGAAGTCTACGTACTGAATTAAAGTTCTTAAATTTAGTACTTTAGCAGTCTCACTTAGCACTTTTAAGAGCTACATGCCTTGATAAAGTCCCCTGCAACGGTGGACGAAACCTTTGCAAAGAGAAAAGCCAATAGTCGGTTAATTGCCGGAAAACCTGAAGATATATACTGAGGCCGTGGAAATCTACGTACAAAATATGCTAAGTTTGTTAACATTTTAAAATTCAGTCTAATGTAAAGGATCTAATTGACGTAAATATTAAATTTTATTACTTGAGTGTTTTTGTTTCTTGAATGAAATATCTTACTACTTATTCTGTATGCAGATGCACTAATGGATGCATGTTCTCTTATTTCAGACCACCAGCAAGTACGTCAAAGTGTTCACTTCAACTTAATTGTAAAAATGGTGTACATTCCTTTCATGGTGGCGTTCTCTTTGATAGCTTTTGGTAATAGTCAAGACTTGGAGCTTCAAACGACTTCTACAGCTACTTCGAAAGGTAAGAAATATACCACCGCATATAAACTAACATTAAAATTATTACATACAAGTGTTGGGAGAAGTTATTTTATTGCCTCTATCCATCAATATTCGGAGTTCCATCTAACGCGAGGAAAACTTTCGGAAGAAAACTTAACCGTGTGTAGAAGATCTAATTCAATTTCAAAAAGTTTATTCGCTTCCATCTTTATCTATCTCTCTGGAAATATATACGTGTCCGCATTATGGCTGTTTGATATGACATTTCTTTTAACTAAAGCACTATTGAAGTTAACGCTATAGGATTGAAAGATGTTTTCAAATTGAAAAGAAAGTCAATCTAGGGTTGTATGCATTCAAATGTAACATTGCAGCAATACTTCTTACAACTTCCAGCATGAACGTTATTTCACTTTATGAGTGAATTAACCATTTCAAATGAGAAATAGAGCATGAAATTCTCTTCCCCTAGGCGTATTTTTTTCTGAGCAAGAATCTATTAATATCTTTCAGGTTCACAAGGTGACTAATCCCTCTTCAAAGATATGCAGGTTTCCGCCTTGGCTCTAAAAATTATGTTTACATTCACATGGTGTTCAGCCTTTACTCATAGACTTGTCTTAAGGATAAGAATCCAGAAGTTTGTCTCAGGGGTTTGAAATTATTTTTGCGTTTATATGGCGCTTTTTTATGATTTCTCATTTTATATCTGCTAGTTTAACGCATTTCAATTTGTTTTTGCGCTTTTAATTTTAGGCACAACAGAAGCACTACCGCACCATACCCAGACTCAGACCGAAAGTTATGAGACGAGCATACAGAAAGCCTTAGCTTGGCTCATAACACAGAGGGAACACGATTGGGGCTGGAGGAATGACACCCCCAAGGTTCTGATCGCCCTACAGCTCGCACAAAACGACGATGTCTCCGGAATACTGCCAAATTATCTCGAAACACAACTTTCGATGAAGCAGATGGAAGTGGAGATTGTCACATTATTATGGAGGTAAGTTTGTTTTACTCTTGTGTTAATATGGGGGAATACTTGTTTACGCCATTTTACGGCAACCACTTCGGTAAACCTGTGTATTGTATGTCCTAATTATTGCTACCGTTAGACAAATGTTTCCCTCCCAAACCTTCTACGAAAGCTGGAGGGTTTCTACCTGTGAAGATAAAGGGGTAACTTCGGCGAAAAGTAACACATTTCTTTGCCAGTTCTTGACAACGCTGCACTAATCAGTACATTTTTATTCTTCAAGAGCTTCGGTATAATTACCATCTCCCGGTGTCCACTTATGTTTGAGCACACTGTTAAATAACTCAAATACATTATCTGCACATGTACTTACTATTTCTTGTCAATCCGTCATACTCCTTTGTTTTCGCACAGCCCACTGGGGAGGAAATGTGTTATTTACACTAAGCAACCTCTGCCCTATTGCTTTGATCACGTATGAGCTGTTTTTTTCCCAAAAGATGACGCTCGATTTGGATGGACATTTGAATAAACAAAGTAACAGCATTTCGGCAACACAATACAAATATTTACAGAGGGGGTTGACGTAAAATAGCGTAAACAATTCGCTTTGATATTCTACATTCTTGTGTTAACTTTACTTTTTAATTATCTATGCTGTTTTCGTAGTGTTAGTCTGTTCGGAAATCTGAATCAATTCTAGCTTTGGCCATAGCGCTAAAAATCGCCTAGAGCTCAATAGAATCGAACGCATTTTCGTAATCGATAAATGCCAGATACACGGGCAAATTGCATTCGGTACACTTTTTAATCAATGTACAACCTTTTGCGGAAGCCAGCCATCTAGAGATCTTTATTTCAAATTTTGCGATTCTGTCAGATGTGCGTTCAAACATGACTAATCCGTTTTTGAGTCTTATGTGAACCACGAAACCGACTCCACTGTTCCTTTCATTATTAGTGTTACGGTGATATAGCGTACGTCCACTGTTGCAGTTGCAGTTGAATAGGTATTCTCCTTTTTTTGACTTCCTCTAGTATATTTTAAGTTATTTTTACTTAACTTTAAAAGATAACCCATATAAAAATAACTACTCTTATAATCAACAAACAGTTTTTAATATTATTTATTATGTCAACAAGCTTCGAAGGTATGATAAATCTTTCTTATTCCAGTTCTGAAGATGAAATAGGTTTCTCGAATATAATATACATTATAAACAAAATCAAAAACTGGTATTTCGTGGACAAACGTAAAATTGATTGCTTTCCACGACGTATTTATTTTTACTGTAATACATAGTATAGTATTTTTAAAATGCTAAGAGAATAAATATTTTTGTTACCCTTTTTTGTAACAGCTTAATTCTATGACTGCCTCTGAACTACCCTTTCCAACTGTACGAAATATGGGCAGTATCCGTTTTCTTGTCCTCTTGTCTTTTTCTGACCCTCATGTACTTAATTTTGTTGTTTTGTTGAGCGTTGCATTCATTGGCATTCTGGGAGGCATCACTTCAAACTTATTTAGTGGACGACATTTCTTCCTTTAACTCATCTCGTTCTACTACATGCCCTCAATTCTTATTCCGTTCAATCTCTTTTCTTGTGCGGGCACCTTCCACGCAGTGCAAGCAGGGTTGAAATTCAGGAATGGAAAGTACCGGGGTGGGGTGATATAAGAGCGGTTTTCAAGTCTTTCTCCGGCTTTTTAGCATTTTTTTTCTTACGTGAGCGAGAGAGCAAGATAAAATGAAAAGGGGAACAGGCTACTAACAGGGCTGTATTATCTACTAAGCACATATGCTAAGTTTTTTGTTGAATTTTAAAACGGAAATTTTGAAATTAAAAACATTTGGGAACATGAAGTGAGAGTTATAAGTATAGAATAAAATTAAATTTATTCTTTGGTTGGCTTGTGAACAAAACGCTAGAATAGGTCAATTGTTTTCGTTATTAAAACGTATTTTGCATCTTTAATGAAGCTCTAATGTACGTATGTTGGAAGTACTAGATGATTCTCACAAACCGAATTAACGATAAATTGTGTCTGATTAAGACATTTCGCAAAAAAAGTGTACTGAAAATTTAAAAAAATAAAACATCATTCCTACAAAGTTAGACGAGTACAAGAACTCAATGAGATTAAAATTACGACCTTCATACACCGTTTTGTAAGGCTATGATTGAAAATCTAAATAATCAATCGGACTTACTGACGAAAATATTTTCTATAATATAGCTCCTTTTTATTTCGACGGGAAAATCCACAATTACTAGGTACTAGGCTCCTGATAATCCCCATTCAGTAGGTGCAAGACAGCCTTACCCAACATCCATAGAAAATAAACGTTTGGGCCGAATTCATGTGAAGTCATATTTTAAGCACATATTATTTCGATGGACTACTAAATGGTTCGAACTGATGCCTCCTTAGCCGAAATATTCCCGAATGATGAAAACCCAGTAATGCATAGCTTCATTATGGTATCAACAAGACGGTGCGCCACCACATTTCACAGCTCCTATAAGGCAGTATCTGAATGAAATATTCCCCAACATGTGAATTGGCGACGTGGATCTATATAATGGTTCCTTGATATTATTTCACTTGATTTTTTTTTTCAGATTAAAGGCTACATACCGTGGCATGAACAATTGAATTTCATGATTCACAAAAAAAAACACAAAAACCGAATAGTTTGATGAGAACATATCTAACAAAGTTGCAAAATTAGAAATAAAAATCTCTAGACGTAAGAGTATGTCGAACTATCAAAGACCATTAAAAATAGAACAAAGGAAGATGTTAGAAGATTGGTTTCTTGGTATATAAAGCCACGATCCGGATTATGGTGCAGCATAGGAGCTACAAATAAGTGAAGGAGAGCGTACGATGCGAAAAAGCTATAAACAGTATAAAAATCTCTTCGAGAAAGTCGTTCCACCAATATTTCCCTCAGAAAAAATTGCAGGAGATGGGATACAGTCCACACAAAATGAAATGAAGATATCCTGAAAAATTACCATCCAATCAATCTCACATACATGGCTTATAAGATCCTTACCAAAATAATTACGAACTGACTTACAAACCAATTCGATTTTTATCAACCTAAAGAACAGGTAGGCTTTCGTAAGGAATATAGCACTATTTCCAAAACGTCTGGTTAATTTGGTCCAAAATGTGAATGGTCATATGAATTAACCTCGTGGGAACTGAGAGAAAACGTAAGGCCAATACGAAGACCCAATGACAGATTAGACAAGGAACTAAGAAGTGGGATAACACACACACGCACACACACACATGTACGCAACAGTGGCGAGTGATAGGAACTTGGAGGCCTACGTCCAAAAGTGGATGAATAACTGCTTATCATGATGATGATGATGACAATTAGGATAAAATTTATATATTTTTTTTAATAAAGATACCTTAGATAAGTATCTAGGAACGACGAAAGTCCTAGTGCGGCCCTGATCACCACCTCCCTCTGTTGGAGAAAATGCCGTCGGTTGCTCAATAATAATTTGAATCGATTGAAGGCCCTTTTTGAAATGTTTATGGCACATAAAATATCACGTCCTGGTGGACCTTCCACTGAAATCCCCCGAGTAGAATTATATATAACCTTTTTAAATGTCAAAATCGCAAACTGTTGACATAATTACTCAACATTACTTTTGTTCTTATTTTGTCGTTCGTGAATGCTGGGGCTGATATTTGTGTAATGTTGCGGGCTTTTCATTTAAATATCAGTAAACACTCCTACCCAACCCATACACTTCTCCGGGTTTACTATACGTCCTTGTAGACGTGTTCTTTGCTAACTTTTCCACCCATTCTAATTACTTACATTTTATTACCCTTTTTAAGGATTTCATAAAATATGTATAACATTTTTTATTAGCCCCGTTACTCCTATCATAAAAGCGTATGCGTTAACGTTAAAATTTTCGCTATAGAAGTGTTTACACGCTTTCAGAAATATAGCTGACTTTACGGAATTCTAATTTAAGGCTCTCCTATCTAACAGTAACTGTACTAAATTCATGTCATGGAAATGGAAAAAAATGTGTAAATTTTCGTGAAAAAGAAAATGTTCGGAAGTCTCTCAATATTATAAAGTACCAAGGACATAATCTATATTCCTTAACACATTCAGGCCGTTAGCTAACCAGTTTTAAGAGTTAGTGAATCTGGAAGTCGCGGTTTGAACTGCTGAAAGTATCAAAGAGACTGAATATTTACGCCCGTATTACCAACGATATTTTGTTTTAAATGCGGTTAATTTAGTTATTGTAGTGTAATACTAATAGTGAATTACTGTTTTTTTTAAACTTTCTTGTGCCTATGTATGTTTTATTATTATTTAAATGAATGACTCCAGATATGCTTACAGACATCATGAAGTGCCCATCACTCCTCCAAGATTGGCCCAGTATACCCTGGCTCTAAGTTCCTTGTGTCAAGATCCCAGACAGTTTCATGGACATGATCTTATAGGCACCCTGCAACACCACGAGCCTACTCACGACCTAGAATTTGCATATGCCACTCTGGCAGCTTGTAGTGCCAGATCACACGTCAGAAAGAAGCAGATTAGGAGACTTTTAGACATAGCAAACAGTGCTAAAGACCACAATATAGGTACGATAATTTTCTCTGATTATTTTATTGGTTATATTTTATTTTACTTGTAGTTATTTGATATACTGTGAGTTCGCGGTACAACCAAACTTAGACAGATAGCATGTAAAACTATATATGCCCTTATAGATTAAACAAACTGTGTATGTACTTAATTTGTTCATGAAAACTTTTTTTAGATACAGTTGCGATGACTATTTTGGCATTAAGATGTATTGTGAAGGACCACAGACATAGAAATCTGCAGCACTCCATAAGGAGACCCAGCATTAGCTTGGCGAGGCAGCAACAAACTGATGGAGGATTTGGAAATCTTTACAACACAGCTTTGACAATTCAAGTATGTATATCTAAAAAAAAAATTGAATTTAAGCATATTGTCATTTTATTATGGAAATTGTATTCCACTTGCTTCTTTCAAATGAAATACCTGTATATTTTACATATTACTTCATTGTGAAGTAGAGCTAAGTAGCATTCAGATGTTAATGTACCTTCAATAAAAAATGGTCTTACTATTCTGTTTCCAATAAAGTCTAACCAAACGTTAACTTTTTGAGAGTATTGAGTATGAATTTCCTCAGCCCAATACCTTTAATAGTGCTTCTTACTGACTTATTTAAGCAGAATGTGGTCTCATCATAGAAAAAAATGTTTCTTAAAACGGCAGGATTATTATTAATCAAGTTTTGAATGTCGCACAACTTCATTCTGTTATCTAGGTCATCTTCCATGAATTCGTGAATTAATTGGACCTTATAAGGAACATGCTATTTCTTTTTTGAGAATTTTATGAACTAATGCTTGACTCACCCTGCGATCTAATTTTAGTTAATTTGTAGTAATTTTACGACTCTCTACTATTCACCCCATTATTTCTCGTGATTTTTCTAGGGTGGTTACAATTTTTGGCCGATCCACTGCCGCCCCATTATTTACTAACTAACAAAGTCATCCGTTCGTATTCGATCAGTTGATTAATTTTAGCTAAAAATAAGTAATTAAATTTCATATTATTTTGTATTCCTATCTATCTTTCCTTAGGACGACGTCCTCTTTTATAGAAATCACTAAATATTCTAGTTAAAATCGCTCCTTGAATTATTATTATCTCTTATTGTAGCGTAATTTAATAATAACCTTAGTGAAATACCTTTATTTTACATTTAAAATTATACTGATTGTTTGTGTTGGTGGAATTCGTTCTCGATAGGATCGAAATGTGTGATAGTGAATCGGATCTAATTGTTTATACGAATAAATCGAATTGTTTACTAGAAGAGCCAAATATTTACATTGTTTCGAAGGACCTTTACACGTCTCGCTTAAGACGAACATAAATTGTTTAGGGGAATGATTGTGTATTTCCGGCTTGTTGGTCTTTCAAGAAGATTTACCAATACATGTATCTAATATATAATAAATTAACAAAGGGACAATAAATGCGCTAAATTACTATTTTCAAAGCTACCTTGTGGTTATTCTTGGCTGCTTCCGTCTCTGGACGCAATGAAATATAGGAATATAGATATCGTATTGTAAAATACAGAGGAAGTGGATCCGTGGTCAAAACATGTACATGAAACAAAGCACAAAAGAAACACTGTGTGTATAAAATCACTTTAACATGCCCACATGGGGATACCCCGACTGAAGTGGAAACTCAATCGCCGTTAGTATGGTTTACTGTTAAGTTACGAATATAAATCGTGTATAACCTTCTTCGTCGTATAGAAAACTTTCCAAAGGTTGAAAATGTAGATTCTTTCAGATAGAGACTGAATTACGCTTTACGATTGATTGCTGCTTCAAGACTGACTGCTTCAAGATAGACTGAATAAACGAATGCTTCAAGACGGATGGTAACGCACCGCCATATTGGAGGCCGTTAGGTTTAATAATAGTCTGGGATAGGTGAGGATGAAATATCACTTCACTAAACACTGATCATCAAAATCATAAAACTCACAAATGACTTTTATTTGATGCAGTCATTTATATTTGCAATGGTTTTGTCAAGTTAATATTGTAAAAATATGCAGGCCGTTTAAAGCAGATACGTGAGGAAGTTAAGAATATTACTGATGAACATTGAGCAAAATCAAGCCACTCAGGGTTGTCAGTTTGAACATTTACTATCATTTTTTTGTTATTTGTTTATCATTTTGTTATTTTTGTTAATTGATTAGTTAAAATAAACTCTCAGTAAGTAAGAAAATATACTTAATTTGAAATTTAGGAATTTAGACTAACTTTCGATAATTGCTTGTAACTCGAAAATAAAAAGTTTTCTAAAAAATAATTCCTATAGCAGTTCGTAGATTTAATCGTAGACATTTAAAAATATACAGGGTATTTTATTTGAAAGAAGCAAGTTGAATACAATTTCCATAATAAAACAAACATCAAATTTTTTAAAATTTCTTACAGCTTAAAAAATATTTATGTGTTCTAATAATCTTGAATAACATAATTGTGTATATCATTTGCAATGCTTTTATTTTCAAAATAACTCTACAATTGGATACACATTTGTTGCATCTTGTTTCATTCAATTGTACCATACCTTTAGAACAAAAGATTTTTCGGCAACCCTATAAAACTTCTTTTTTTTTGGCATTTAAAGCCTTTTTTGGTGCATATCAGCACGTGGAGTTTACCCACGTTGTGCTGCTTCATGGGTTTCAACTCTAGCTTGTTCATTAAATGATGTTCGGCTTTTAAAAATAATGAAATACAACGCATTTTAGTTGTAAACGTTTTTCGCGTGCCCTTGCCAAATTATTTTTTTCCTCTAATTTCAAAGCTCCTTTTGGGAATTTAGAACTTACTCCTTTTTGATGATCTGTATTTTTAGAAAACAAACCGTATAAATAATAGGTATGTAAAGCTTTTTTCTACATAAATTATTATTGCATTCCATTTTGATTCAAAACAGTTAGTCACCTTTTTCTATTCTATATATTATTTACTACTTTTTAGGCTCTTCAAGACGTTTCTTCAGAAAGCAACAGCTATTGGAATCGATCAACGGCCATTGCATACATCGAGTCAAGGCAAGACCCTGATGGTGCCTTCACAGACCCCGGTTTAACAGCAGATGTCGTATTAGCGCTAATTTCTCGTAGCCTTGGTTACATTAGAAACCTAGACTGTGATAAATCAGATTCAGACTTTGATAATCATGGTAAGTCTTACTTATTAATTTCAATAAAACTGTAAATCTGTCTTTAAAAATTCAAGGATGATAGAAATTTGTACTAATATGGATGTATATTTCATATTTAATTAATATTAATTTTATAAATTAACACAAAAATAAGTGTGCAATTGCAACCAAGAGGACTGGGGTTTACAAAATGGTTTACAATCCTACTATGAAAAATGAATGCTACAAAAAGTTACACAACTGTCTTTACTTTAGGTAATTCTTGTTTAATAGACATTTTTGCTCAGAATGGGAATAATATAAACAGAAAGATTGTCAACAAATTCTTTTTTTGAATTTGAATCTTAACCCTTACAAATAGTGTTCCAGTGCTAATTTTTTCTAAGAATGTAAAAATGTTTATTAAACACGAATTATCTAAACTGTAATAGCGACGGGATACATTATGAATTGGAAAATTCTTTCATTAATTGAAGTATATTTACGTGAGTTAAAACCTGACATCATATCACACTTATTAACTTATATTATAAATATATTTTTAAAAAATATATTTTATTTACAGTTGACTTAGATGGCCTACAACAGTCCCTTTCGAATCACGGAAATGATTCAGAAATAAGGAACGTCACCATAACATATACCCTATGGGTAGGGACTAACGTAACGGAGAACTCCACCATAACATTGATAGCTCCAAGAAACACGTCCTTCTATAGCGTGATGCAAATGGCCATGGATATGGACCCACATTATGCATTTGAAGCAACAGAATGGCCTAACGGTCACTATGTTCACACCATCGCCGGATATAAAGAGGAACCTGCAGGTTACCACTACTGGCTTTTGTACAGGCTCCCAGAACTTCCAGATCCTTCTGCGCCACCTGCAAATCAATTAGTGGCACCTGTTGGTAAATATAAGTTATATAGAGATTTTTTTGATATATTTTGGCTAAAAACTTTCTGTTTCATTTTAATAGTAATTACGATAATAATTTATTCATATCTATTTTAGGTGTTGATGCCTTACTCATCGAAGAAGGTGACCATTATTTGTTTTGGTACAAAAAACTTTAAGAAAATGCAGAGGAAAAGAAAAAAGTATCGAACAGCTGCTAACAGCGTGCACAACTAATTTTGACAAACCAAAAAAAAAGTATTTCAGAACAGACAACAAAAAAAAACGCTTCTTTTAAAAACTATTATAAAAAAAAACAAAAACGGCCTTCAGTAATAGACTGTTTAGTTTCTATTTTCTACACTGACGTATATTCATTTATTTTATAAATGTTCTAAACGGGCTTAAGTACATGACTTAAATAACAAAAGCTAGTTATCATTTCTGTGTCGAGACCTTTAAACATGGCTTTTTTGCAGCAGATGTCTTGGGGTAGTGTGCATATATAGCTTTTTGCTGTGTAAATGTGAAACACGTACATTTTCCTAAAAAGCTCATTTTTGATGTCTCCTATTTGTTTTTATTTTTTGTGCATATTGAAAAGTTTAAAGGTCTCATCTGGAACTTGTCACTAATGATAGTCTAAAGAAAAAAATCACCATTACGTATTAAAATAGTATTATTTACTTATGAAGAAAGAAAAAAATAGTTTTGAATTTGGTGAATTTTTGTTTTTGAACAAAAAAATTTTAGGACTGCAGTAAATGTAACTGAAAAGGTTCGCAAAGATGGTTTAAAACTTGCTTAACAAATATGCTTTTTTATCTTGTCTGCTATTAAACTGAAAGTTTTAAACCTGAAACAATTAAATCTTTCACCACAACTTTTAGAAAAAGTTGATATACATTAAATCCGACTTGAGTAATTTTCATAGTTCTTAAGGATTCACATTGTTTTAAATGTAATAAGACTAATAAATAAGTAGAACTATACATTCCTGGCCTTGATAAGAAGGATTAGTAACAAAAAAACTCATTTATTTCAAATCAATTATTACTTTGTTTCATAAGAAATTGTATTGCATCCGGAAACCATATCAGGACTGTATGCAGGATGGGTTAATTGTTCAAAGCCACAGTCCCGTATGGCAGCTTGAAAAACAGTAGCAGTGTGAACAGGTGCATTATCATGTAATAATCAAACTGCTCTTGTCAATTTCCCATGTCATTTTGACCGTATTATATCACGCAGCTTATATAGAAGCATTGAAGAATGTTTTGCATTCACAGTTGTGTTCTTCTCCTTGAAGTCGGCCATCAAGATGCTCTTACAGTCCTAAAAAAATGATAGCCATATTCTTAGTTGACTGAGACGCCTTGGCTTTCAATGGAGCTTCTTTGTTTTGTCTGTGACAGTCTACTCCAAAATTCTTTTTCACCAGCTCCAAAATTTAACGAGCACTTGCCACACGGCATTGTCATTAAACAACGGAAAGAAGTCTAGGAACGCCTTTGGTGCTAACTTTATTTATGCCTAAATGATCATGGAGGATATGCGGAATACTTGTGTCTGATATCTCTGTTGTCGCTGATATCTCCTTGACTTTTAAACGTCGATTAGACATTACGGAGTTCTCAAAAAAACCAATTTTTTCAGTGATTAACACATCTACCAGGTGACCATGTCTCTCATCATCTTGAAGGCTTGCTGGACTCATTGGGAATCGTTTGGCCCACTATTTGATGGTGATATACGAAGGCGAAGCTTCTCCTTAGACGCCAACCAAACGTTGTTTGATTTTCAACAGTTTTTGTCTTCCCTTTGTTAAAAATTTTATTACTACAAGGTATTCATTTTTCCCTATATCAGTCATTTTAAATACACTGGTATCTTTAACCCTTTCGATTCGAAGTTAAAGAAAGAGCGAGCGCTATCCATGTGAAAAATTAGGAAAGCTTTAAAACGTTCATATACAGATATAGCAAATCGGAATAGTGTCATACGTATAAATACGAACGTAGCATGCAATAATATAAATTTCCGTATATGATGCATTTAGAGAATACATATATTTACGCGAGTAGAGCTATATATAAAAGAACTGCTCCTGCTAATATAAATGCGCAAACTAGAATATTTGGGACACATAATGAGAAACAGCCAGCGTTATGATTTATTACAACTGATTCAGCAGGGCAAAGTAGAAGGCAGGAGGGGATCCGGTAGAAGAAGGATATCGTGGTTGAGAAACCTGCGTACATGATGTAATACAACAATAGTGGGACACTTTCATGCTGCCGCTGACAAAGTACGCATAGCCATGATGATCGCCAACATCCATAGTGGAGAGGCACCATGAGAAGAAGAAGATCTATACATATAGTAGCACTATACAAATATACTTGGAAAAACATATTTTTATGGACATAGCAGAAAAAGGGTTAAACATCAAATCCACGAATAACACTGCTCCCCAAGGATACCAATAGTGTGTTGAAGTTTGCATCACATGTGATATTTTAGGTTGGGAATTTATGGTGTCTCCCACGTATATATGATTAGTCCAAAGCTTGACTGTCTGTACATTTATAGATCACCCAAGAACTTATTAAATAACTATAGAATAAAACATTGAATCCTTAAAAATAGTACCAAAAAATATATACCTACCAAATTGTTTGATCGCCTTGTGAGCCTTTTCGAATTGTATAATATATTTAAGAAACTTATTTATGAAAGCTTTGTACTTTATACCTAAAACTGCTGTTAATTGTTTTTCACTTGATTTTATGATAGTCACGACTGGTATGATGTCATTTAAGAAATTATTTCATACTTAAACATAGTTAAGATTTTAAAATAAGATTGCAAAATTCAAGGAGTAAAATAGATTCACCAGCAGCAAATCATAGTTGACACAAAGAATACTTTTCAAAAAAGGATATGATCAATTGCACAAGAATAATTATTCAGCTCTTCGGTTTTTTTTCAGAATAGTTTTCACGTTTTAAGATGTTATGGCAGATTTTTGTAGAGCTTAATACCTCTACTTTCCAGACTTAGTTAATTCCATTTTTTAGCTTCATTTGGTTTCTGATTGATGTTATTATGGGCTCTTGTAAAATAAAGGTTTATGCTGTTATTTCTTATAATTTAACGGACATACTGTCTTTGCTTTACTTGTATATGGTGGGGTACAGTTGTGTTTCTTTAATTTACTATTACTTTTAGTGGTCTTAAATCTATGTGTCTGTAAATGTCCGCAAATATTTGCTCCCGTAATTACATTAGAGCTAAATGGTAAACATGTTTTGTTTAGAATTAAAATCTACACCAAGTAAACAATTTATTTTTTCTATTGAGAAACATATTATAGAAAATGTTGAATTTTACCTCACTTACATGACTTTGACAAGTCAAATTAATAATTAACAACATTAAACAGCTTACCACCAAAAAGTTTTAAAAGTAAATGCATAGATTGAGGGAAAAGGCACAGAGTGTTAACTTCCAATAATTTACTGGAGTTTTTATTAGACTATAAACAAATTAAATGAGGCTTTTCAAAACATGGCACACATAAGAAAATCGTTATTTTTATTTTTTATATTCCATTTATATTCGTCTTTATTAAGTATACCTAATATTATATATTTTAAGACAATTTGAGCATTGAATATTAAAATATTTTTTAGCGTCTACACTCTATCAGAAGCTTTAGTCTCAATATACAAGGCACTCTTTGCTCTCTTCAATACCTATACATATAATTCTACCTAAAAAAATCTGACAAAAGATTTGCAACAGAAAAAGCGTAATGATTCTAAAATTAGTTTAAATTTGAAGACACATTTGTACATAATAGGCACACTTTATATAGGTTATTTCTTTTTAATTTTTGAGGGGTAATTGGGATTCCTTACAGCTGTAAATATCCCTCAATATATTGAAAACTACAAAAAGTTATAAAATCAGGAATATTGTTGAACATCACAAAACAAAACATTCTGGTGGATACAAAAAGACATTTTGTTTATGCTTTAATTTTGATACTCTTTTGTTTTTAAAATATACATTCATGTATTTGTAAAAACATGTTTTACTTGAACATGGTACGTATATATAGACAACTATTTTCACTTCAGCATACCTAATAATATTTATTGAAGCAAGTTGTATTTCCTTAGATATTCCAAAATAAAAATATCCCACTCACGTATGTGTTAGGCATATGCTTAACACAGATGCAGTGAATGGAATTTATTTTAAATTGTTTATTCAAGAATAAGAAATATTATTAGGTACGCTAAAACGTAAATAGCTTTTTGCATATATATAAGTTCCATGTTAAAGTTAAAAATGTTAGTGAAATGGATACATGTATTTTTTTTCCGATGACATCGTACCCTTGTGTAACAGGTGCAAATATAAAATGAAAAGATGTAAAAGCGTGTTCTGCTCTACCTAATATGCATACATAATCTGTATAATAAACTATATTTGCATATACATATATTTAAAAATATGGGCGACAATACTGAATGAATTGTAAGTGTAAAATTTTGTGACATAATTTAATAAATACCTTCTTATAATAAAGAAATAAATAAAATGTGGCATAAATCATATTAAACAATATGATATATATGTATTACTTTTGTAAATGTAGCTTTAGTATGATAAGTTGGACATATAATAAATAATAGTAATAATAATAATATTGTACTATTTGTGGTAATATGGAAAAAATCATTACTTGTTAACATGGGGCAACTTTACTTGTTAAAAAATTATTTTTGTTATATTTGGCTTGGAATTTATTATAAATATAAACAATTTAACTTGGCACTCTTATTTTTACCTTATTTATAATCCCAAACAATTTTTTTTCACTGGACATCCACGACTGATCAATTGCTTCAAATGTCTTTTCTTGGGTCACATATTTATATGCATGTACAGGCGAAGTTATTACAGTGTTTTAAATTAACAATTATGTTTTTAAATGCATATTTTTAGAAATTATAAATAATCACACATAAAACATGTCTGTACTAATTCAAATCACAGAAATGACCAAAGCCATTAGAAATATGCTGACATTTTTAGGAATTGATATACAGTGAAAATCATTTAACGTGAAAACACATAACAAAAAATCGTTTAACAAGAATTGCACATTTGATCCGTATCATTTAAATAAGTTTTCCTATACATTTGAATTCTGTTAACCCAAATGGATAACTCGAAAATATCGCTTAAGACAAAATAATTATTTTGTCTAGAGAACTAATATAAATATGAAATTATTTCTTTAACACGAAATGTTGACGACGGATTTCTTGGAAGGACTAACAATATCGGATGGGTACACATTAACTCCCTTTGTTCAGCATTTTTATACAAACGAGATGAAGACTTTTTCTATAAGTTTCCAGATGACCCTTTATTATACGATACCCATTTTTAATGCTATTGTTTAGTACGAAATTTACAACCTAAGAAACACATTCCAATTGCGTTTGCTAAACCGCTTTTCTAGTATTGTGATACTAATTGTTGTTTTTCTTCGAAATTTTTTGATTGTTTATTGATTAACCTTAACATCTCGACAGGAAATTGGAAAATAAAGTGCGCAAACAAAATGCAGTGTCCCTAAAAGTGAAAATGCAACTATTACAAGCTGTTGAAATGTCAAAAGCAGCAATTTGCAAAAACTTTGGTATACCAAATTCGACTTTGACAAGGATTGTAAAAAGTCAAACTAGAATTAAGGAAATGTTTGAGCGTAGTAAATACAAACCAGACAGAAAACACATGAGGACAGCGAAACACAAAGAATTAGAGGCTGCATTGCTCATTTTGTTTAAACAAGCAAAATCTCAAAATGTTCCAATTTCATGGCCCTTTTTAATGGAAAATGCAGATGTTTGCGGGTGCAAACGGGGATTCAATTTTCTTCCCATCCTGGTTGGCTGGAACGATTTAAGAAGAGGCATGCAATTGTTTTTAAAAGTGTAAGTGGCTAATCGTGTCAAGTGATATGACATCAGATAGGATAAATTCTACCTTGTCTACCATACTTAAAGACTATAGTGCCAAAGACATTTTTAATGCTGACCAAACTGGAATGTTTTTCCGTTGCTTGCCAGATAAGAAACTTGCATTCAAAGGCGATAATTGCTCCGGTGGCAAGAAATGCAAAGAGAGAATTACAGTAATGGTAGCATGTAATTTGGATGGCTCTGAAAAATTACCTCTTTTTGTGATAGGAAAAAGACAAAACTGAGATGTTTAAAAAATATTTAAAAATTTCCTCTAGAATACGCAGCAAATAAAAAGGCATAGATGATAATTTTTAGAGTGGCTGATGACATTAGATAAACTAATATTATCAAAGAAACGTAAAATTACACCGATAGTTGATAACTGCCCTGCTCATCCTGCCGTCCCTAATTACATAATAAAAAATATAAAGTTTTCTTATAGAAAATTGTCGCTCCAGAAGTTTTTAGCTGCCATAGAAGCTAAGGAAGAATTTGGCGTCGATCTTTTGGATGCGTTACATTTGTTACGTACTGCGTGAAATTTGGTTACCTTGAAAACCATTGAAAATTGTTTTTGCCAAGCAGGTTTTTCTACAGATACTGTTTCATCCGAGTCCGAACCTTCTGTTGAAGTGGAAATGCACTCTACACTAAGTGAAATGTTTAACAGTGTGTCCCACATCACTTAACTTGGACATTGATGCTAATGACTATGATGAAGTGGACAATAACCTAAATATTGCAGAATTGATGAGTGATGGTGAAACTTGTGCGGCTGACGCAACCTGAAGTGATGATAAAGAAGAAGTTTTAGAAGAAAATGTTGAAAAGTTTGCGCCATTATGTAGATGTAAATCCAGAAGGTGAAATGTTAGGCATAATGGACAACTTGGAAGAATAGTGTTCAGAAAAAAGTAACGGATGTTTTTAAGAAAAATTTGTTAAAACTAAATGTCAAGTTACAAAAATTATGTTCTCCTATTAAACAATAAATGTTATTAATAATACATACGTAGTAAAACTTTCAAACTTTTTTGCTATTGATAATTTTTATTTTTTTGTTATTGATAATACATATGTAGTAAACCTTCCAAAAATGTTTAACACGAAATTCAGTTAAGTCGAAATTTTTTTCTGGACCCTTAAATTACGTTTTAAACGTTTACCACTGTATTTCTTTAAACTTAATAGGAACTTGGCTGCTTCAAGCTGTACTGTTTATGGGTTCTGCTTGTATATGGTCAACAACTATATTTTTATAAAATAACTAAATTCAGAACAGATGTCCATAATTTAAAATTTTAAAGAAAATGTATGTTTCATAATTGTCATCATAAAACTTTCGTTTGTTTATTTAACATCGGCCTATTTCTGCTGCTATGGCTAATCACTGACACCAGGGATTAGCCTCCCTTACCTGGGAATTTTGCTGCATCCAGTAGTCCAACTGGAATTGGGTCTTCATTTTACCTACAATACATGGGACCTACCGTTTTGCTTACCTCCCGGAAGACGAGCACTACAAAGACTTTTCCCTAATCACAAAAAGCCGACCGTCTCTGGGACTCGAACCCGAGACCCCACGCTTAGTAGTTTAGTACTTAGCCACTGAGCTACGAGACGGCTCATAGAACGTTAGTTTTCTTACAGTATTCAATGAAAAAATTCCTGCTAGCAAAACGTGAGGAGCTTAACTCTGGAACTTATTTGGAAAATTTTTGTTTGTTCGGTAGTATGTGCTACCTAGGTTTCCTTTTGTGCATTAAGATTTTTCTAATATTACAAATTTACTTACTATTATATTGCGCAGGATTGGGAATTTATAAAGAATGGATGAGGTGTGGTGGAGGGTATCAGATAGAGGCGCAGTTAGGCCTAGGAAAAAATGATTAGGTAGTGTTAACATTCTAAAAGACAAGTAGGGAAAATAGTAAAGCATACACATACAACTGAGTGCAAACAAATCTCAAAATACAATAACTTTATTATGTATTAAAAAAAACAACAATAGAAAGAAAGCAAATTCTTTACTATTGTCAATGTAATACATGATAAGTAATGTACATTTATATTACACAATTTTTATTTAATTTATTATACACTAATTTAATAATAAAAACTCTCACTGAACATTTCTTTAATGATATAGAAGAATAATAATAATAAAAATGAGAAACGAGAGGCTATATCCTACCTCCCGTTAGCACTAGCAGCATTGTCTATACACTCTTCTGTTATCATATCGTTTTCCACACTTTCCATGGTTGATGTTGAAGGTATGACAGCTGGTGAAAATGAGGTGGCAGGGGTAGAATCAGTAATTTCATTTGAGGTAGCAAGGTCTTCACTAGGGGCAGGGCCAGCGTTCATCAGTGCATCCTCACTTATACAACTTGAGCAAAATGATGATGGAGTTGATATAGGTGGACCAGGTTCATCAGAATATGCTGTAAATTCAAATAATTAATACTATTGATTATGTACTTCGTAAAACTGCATATTGAAGAAAAAATATATGAAAAAATTACTGTATTTAACCCTTTCTGTTCCGGTGATGTTATATGGCATTATGACAATAATACAGGTTTCTGTAGAAAAGATTTGAACTCTGTAATACTGTAGTCAAACTGCATAGATGGCATTGCATACTACTTGAACAGAATTGGGAGCGAGTATAACCAAGCAAAAAATATATTCACAAGATTCTTTTTTTATATAAAAGCACAGTAAATTTTTACCTGAATTATTTACTTATTTACATATTTATTTATTTATTTACACTACTCAACATTTAACAATTAAAATGTAGGAATAACAACATGCTGTTGCTTTAACAAAAAATATAGTAATTCATAAAACTACCTAGGTACTACTCTATCTTAGATCCAAGATACTGGTTGCAAAAATATCAATCCGATCCTATACCACATGAAAACTGTTACACACTCGATGTTGGGGAGAACCTATCAAAAGATTTGATCTTGCCCTATCAAGGAAGAATGTCCTATAAGTTCTAGTTGCCAAGCTAGGGACAAGAAAACAAATTGAAGAAAGAAATTTGGGATCATCAATAAGGAAGTTGACAACCTTGAAAAGAAACGTCACTTCAGCAGTACTATGACGAGAGGAGAGAGAGAGAACAAATGCGAAGATTCCAGCAGAATATTATGGGGAAACCCCTGAGTGGGATAAAACCCAAATCGCTAAAAATACAAATATTTCAATAATCATCTCTGTACGGACTCCAAGATGTATATATATTGTTGACTGAGAGGAGACCAAATAATAGAACAATACACAAGTTTAGAGCGGACAAAAGTGATAAACAGTACATTCAACGAAAGAGGGTCCACAAATTGACTGCCAGTTCTTATAACAAAACCAAGGCATAGAAGCTGAAGATATCTCGAGAATGTATGGGTAGAAAATCAGTCCTCCATGAAAAATCACACCAAGACCCTTCATAGAATCAATCAGATCCAAGATAGTACCATTGACATTGTAGGGAAATTTAATGGCAGTACGTTTACGAGTTAACTCATAACTTTACATTTCTTAACATTAAGTAGTATAAGATATACGATTTAAATAAGCCGTCCTGTTAGCTCACTGGCTAAGTACTAGGCTACTAAGCATGGAGTTTCGAATTCGAGACCCAGAGGTGGCGGCTTTTTGTGATTAGGGAAAAGTCTTTATGGTGCTCGTCTTCCTAGGACATAAAGCTGTGGGTACCGTGTATTGTAGATGAATGAAGACCACGTGCACTTAAAAAAAAAACAATTCCAGTTGAACACTTGATGTGGCAAAATTCGTGTGGGAGCACAATTCCTGGTGTTGGTGATTAGCCATAGCAGTGGAAGTAGGCCAATGTTATATAAACAAAAAAATTGTAAAAATAAAATATGTTTTCTTTCTAATGAATTCATGTGGAATCAACGCACAAAAATTTGTTTACAAAGTTATATATCACTCAATACAATATCTGGCTAAATTCTAAGAAAATTAATTTTTAATAAAATTTAAATATTTCGGTGACAGAAAGGGTTATGTTTTACAATATTATAATAATAATAACAGGTTTCAATCAATTAGGTCATTGTTAAACTGATTTTAAAAATATTAACAAACCTCAATCGTCAATTTATTACTTACCAATTGAATGATTTAAAAGATATATTAACATTAAATTTTAAGTACTTTTTCTGTTAATTTTGGGATATAAGTTATGGAAGCAAATAATCTAAGGTCTGATTTTGTGGTTTCTGAAATAACATTTAATGAAAGTTTCTATTTAGACATAAAAACAACAATCAAGTCAATACTAGTAAATCAGAAAACAGAGAGTATACCTACAATACACTACCAATTAATCCCCCCAACATCACTGTGTAATATATAACAAGTTCGTCAATAGTTTTAATTTCAGATTTAAAATCATGTAATAGATTTAAACTTATCATTATAAAAAATGCGATATTTGTATTAAAACTTAAATGTTTTTTCTTTAATATTAAAACGACTTACATGTATCTATACTATCTTCATCATCATCTTCAGTGTCAAACTGGGAGTCCAAATTTCCTAACCCTGCAATGAAACCCGCAAGGTCATGTCCCATCGGGTGAAAATCATCATCATCATCGTCTTCGCCACCATCATCTATGTTATTGACCTCAACTTCGTCGGCAGCATCGTACATTTCAAAATTAACACCCTGGAGACCGTCATCTTCGTCTTCCGAGTAAACCCCAATTTCATCATCATCGAATTCGATTTTATTTGGGCTGCCTATGAAGTCTTTACCCAAAAATCCCATTTTGATTGTGCAAGTGCAGGATTAAAACTAGTGGAATGACAAACTGAAAACGAAAAGAAAACTAAACTAAAAAGAAACTAATTTATGTCCAAAATTTTGAGGTCACCAAAAAAGTAAAGGAAGTAACTCAACTGATACTTGCAGTTTAAAATAGCACAGATAAAAAAACAAATAGAACTCAGCAATACTATATGGCCTATCTCATTCAGAATAATGCACATGAACAAAAACAAATAGTTGAACACCTAATCAAATTGTGATTAACAGTTTTCAACTACTCAACTTCAACTGAAACTTTAACCACCATTTATAGTTTACACACCTGTTTATTTTTATGAATAGATTAAAATTTAGTTGGGCTTTTCTTGCTTCTCCTCCTTCTTTAACAACAATTCCGTAGGTGGAGCAACAGAGCCTTTAGAAAACTTGGTTTTCTTCGAAGATCGAGCCTCTTCGCTGAAAGGTCCAATAAAGATTTTCTTTCCGTCAATCTTGTGCCCCTTCAGGTCTTTGCGGAAGTCCTCTAAGTCTTTGGATGTTTCAAAGTGGACAATGCACCAACGACGTGATTTCTAAAACATTATAATCATTGGAAACATATTCTGAAAATTGCCTTTTATAATGCTGCAAGAGTATAAATTTATTAAGTATAATTATAATAAGGAATAACAACATACCTGCCTTGGCAATTGGACTCTCTTTACAGTTGGGTGTAATTCTTTTATTTGAAGTTCTTCCTTGATCTTCACTGGTAACCTTACATACAACTTCAAGGCATTATCAGTATCATAACTGTAAAAGAAAAACCAAAAACAATTAGCATGATATTAACCGGGAAACGATTTAATGAAATACACAAGTGAACTAACCTAACCTCAGATGTTGGCAAGTTCGCGACAAAAATAAACCGAGTGACTAAGAACAAACGTGGTTGGATTGCACGCTGTTACTCAATTTTGCGAAACGAGAATTTTTCAACAGGCTCTAGTAAAAATAAGAGAACCAGTTGATGCAGGATGATATAAATGCCAAAATGATACGTACCCCATAATTGTCAAAACTTTTCTGGAAAAAACTGAAGATTGCAGCAGGCATGTACTTCTCATTTGCAACGTAGTTATGCGTACCCAGTTTGTTTGTATCATGTAGCGACTGCAGGTTCTATCAGGGGCGGGCAATTCAAATCTATAACTTAAAAAGTCGATGCAACATTTTGTAATTTTATTACATTGCCTATTTATTTTTTCAGATAATGCACATCTAATCTAATATTATCTGTTGGGTATGCGTATGCATAGCGTTTTCCGCAAACGCTAATATTAAAGATAGATGTAAAAACGTTTGATAACTTGTCCAGGAAATAACCTTGTGTTGGCTGATTTTTGTACCAACTTTTTGTCCACCGTTGCAGGGGACATTATCAAGACATGTAGTTCTTAAAAGCGCTAAGTGTAAAGTACTGATATGTAGCTCTCAAAGGTACTCTATGACTAGTACTTTGAAAAGCTATATGATATTATTTCCGTACAATTTGGGTATTTCATCAACCAAAACTGTCAAATCAGTTTAAATCTGACTTTTAAGAGTCAATTTGAAGTTTCTTTTCAATATGACAAATAGAAATTTCAAACTCTTGCCATTTACATATTTGAATGAACAGCAAAATATTGGACAGTGTTTTCGGCTAATAAGGTGATTGTTTTGGTAAAAAGTTTCTGGAAAAAAGAATTAAATAAGGATATACAGCAGAACTGAAGTCAGAGAAGATATCGGTTAGATGTGAAAGTTATGATTGCACTTTGTCGGAGAAATAGGAACGCTTGTCTAGGCATTGGTTCCTTTTTAGTTCTTTCAGCTGTGGCTGTTCTGACAACTTTAGCTTTTTGGAAATTTGATGCTGGCATAGTTCTCCAGGTTTCATTGGTCCACGTCAATGATATGCATGCCAGGTACTTTTTTCAAACGTTTCAACTAAATCAAATTTATTAAAAACTCAAAAATAAAAGATAATACATAAAAAACTTAACGTCCAATTTAATTTAACTAAATTCACCAAAATTCACAAGCTCTATATCGAACTCATAAAGTGCTACTTCAATAAAATGTTTTTTTGAATCATCCTATATTTAGATGCTTTCAGTTAATAAATTGTACAGTTGAACTGGAACAACTCTATATCTTGAATGTTTTAATTTATGAAAGGGTATTCTAATATCATTAGAGTGTTTGGTATAGTGATTATGCAGTTCATTATGGTTCGTAAAATGTTGCTTACCACTATATACTTTTGACAATTTTTTGAGCATATAACAAGCAGGAAGAATCGATATTTAATATTTTCTGTCTTACAGTGAGTGTCAAATGGAAAATTCCCCCAGACTTGTCATAGGGCATGATTCTGTGAAACATGGCATGATAGGATATTTTCACAGTCTGTGGTCCCATTATCTAAGCCACCTTTTTGACTGCATATATCCCAGATACCAGTTGACTGCAGAGATTCTCTATGTAAGCAGGGTATCGAAGTAGACTTCAAGAAATTTTTTTGTCTGGTGATATTCGAACTTCTTGATGATATAAAACAGAGGTGTTTGGTCTTTCCATCATTTTGGGTAAGCTCTTTGAACACAAATCAGTGCGAAACAGCAGATCACACCTTGCTCCCATTCAAAACCAGACCTTTTGGATTTTTATAGGTGATGTAAAGAACAAAAAACAAGGACACTTTTGTTTTGGTCCGTCTGAACCACTTGCTTTCTGTTCCTGAAGTAGAACCTTAAAAGTTTGTTTGGTAGTCCTCTATTGTTATAGTAATTTAGTTTGTTCAGAAGGATGTCATATCAAAAACAATTAAAAACTTTGTTCGATCACAAAAATAAGCTATTTGTTTCTTTTTACATTATCACAATAGTTGTTGTAAAACTTGCTATAATTCGTATAATAGGTAATTTGATTCGCATTTGCTGCCTTGAGATTGTATAGGAATACTTTTTGTTTTGTTTGTTTTAATGGAAATTTTTTTTTCTAAATGCTTCATTTTGCATTCGCGCATCTTTATTTATATATATAAGACATCCATGCCAGCTTTAGTAAAAAATTTAAGTAACAAATACATAAAGTGATTAATTACAGAACAATTAGGCCAATTGCAATGAGCCACATGAGAGTGCTGACAACTTACGAGTTCTGTAATGACACTTTACGTACCTGTTTCGTATGCTATTTTATGTATGACCATAAGAAAAATATTTAGGGAAATCTACTTTATTCAAAATAAAATTTCATCTGCGAAATCAACTTACCGCTTTATGGTTTTTGAGTTGTTTGCCATAGAAACAGAGTCTCAAAGTTCTGACATTTTATGATGTTGTTCTTAAAGGAAAAAGACATTTGAGAGTCATTCCATTGTTTCCACCTCTACCTCTAAAATCTCAATAACAGGAATAAATATTTCTAAGATGAAGATAAATGCATTGGTTATGGATCTTAGCAGTGTGTGCCACAGGAGACAAATTGATAGGATTAGGAATTCATAGGTGTCGAATGAATATGCTGTGAAGGATAGTGTGATGGACCGCAAGGAGAAGAGGGTGATATGGAGGGTGGAAGAGGTGCAGTTAGGCATGGGAAAAAATTGCTAAGTAGTGTTGGTGAGATTATGAAAAGTTAACAAGTAAAAA
This sequence comes from Sperchopsis tessellata, assembly GCA_033557685.1. Lineage (NCBI taxonomy): Eukaryota > Metazoa > Arthropoda > Insecta > Coleoptera > Hydrophilidae > Sperchopsis > Sperchopsis tessellata. Next base: position 30,612 of record JAWQRN010000098.1, read on the forward strand.
GTAAAAAAACCGGAAAGACATGGAGTTAGTAGAAACTAAAAAAGTTTGTGAGGGTAGGGATTAGTAAGAGCATATAGTAATATGTACTTATAGTGATACCTTCTTTGATGGTTTGGAAATAATAATGACTATGTAGGTTCTTAGAAGTAACTACACAAGCATTTAGTATTCATTATTTCATGATTTTAGTGTCTGCTTATTTCATTTACAGGTTTGATGAAACAAGTTGGATTTCTACCACCTGCAAAATGCAACCCTGCATTGGAGGTATGGCCAGACTTTACCATGTGGTACAGACTTTACAGAATCAGAAAAACTTTATCTTACTGAATGCAGGTGATGCTTTTCAAGGCACACCTTATTATAGCTTGTTCAAGTGGAATATCACCCAGTATTTCTTGAATATGTTTCCATTTGATGCACATGTAAGTTATAAGTGAACTTAGTGTAATTTACAGGTCTTCGAGGTTAATTTATTATAGTTCTTGGAATAAAATTGAATAACTTCTATTAATGCTTTTTCAGAAGTAAAATGCTTTTCTCAAAAAAGCATTTTGAGGATTTTAAATATAAAAGTCTATCAGGATTAAAGGTGCATACTGTAATTCTATGAATCCACAGTCTTTGATTATCTGCTGGACTTTTTTCGCTTTATGTACCTTATGTCGTGCAGTAATAAATTCTTCTGTCAATAAAATGCGTCCGTTTTTTATCAATGTAGAATTCAGTTTATTTGTAGTAGATGTTTAGGCATATATTTGATAAGCATAACTCTTCCAGCATCTCAGAAAACCAAGTATATTATTTTTAGATATATATAATAATACACCTTCAAATAATCGTCTTCAAACACTTTTATATAAAACACCATTTCATAGAATCTCTAGAAGTTTCACACAAGTTTATATGATAGTGTCCTGTAGCATGGTAATTATTTGGCAATCCTTATTTGTAGTCTTATTTTTTTTATTCACAAGTTTCTTAGACCTTAGGTGTCCACGAGTTTGACGACAAATTGGAAGGTGTTATCCCATTTATAAAAAGTCTTAAAGCCCCTGTCGTTGTTTGTAACATAGACAATTCTGAAGAGCCTCTATTTCAAAACATTTACAATAAAAGTATTATTATAGAAAGGGACAAAAAGAAGATTGGAATTATTGGAGTACTTCTCGCTAATGTACAAGTAAGTACGACAGGTTTAACTATGAAAAAAAGATACAACGATCACTTAACTTATTTGCAAAAGCCTTAACTCTTTGATGCATGATCTCAATTAATAATAATTGATATACAATCATGGGCCTTTATATATGAAATATTTAGATAATGAAATAAATATCATTTCTCGTTTTGGTGTGGTATTGGTATATATATCGATTCTGAATATCTTCTCTAAGAACTTATGCATTATGTAGATATAGCAAATGCCGCTAAATGTATTCTCATAATGACTCGGTGTTTTTGATAACAATAACTGATTAATAATAATATTAAAGTTTTTTAAATAAAAGTAAAAATAAATGGATAAATATATTAATCAATAAAGTATCAAACCTAAAATTAAACAACATTCTTACAATAAAATTTGAAAATAATGTTATTCTATATACAAAAAGAAAATTAAAAAAAAGGCAGTTAGAATTTGAATGTTGTTTCCAGGTGGAAACCGTGTAGAGGCTCTGACAAATGCCGACGTTTCGTCCATTGTAGCAAGGGATATTTTCAAGGCAAGTGATGTTACTTCAATGCATGAATTCAGTGCAGTGAATTCATTCAGTGAAGTAACATCACTCGCCTTAAAATGTCCCTTGCAACAATGGACGAAATATCAGCACTTGTCAGAGTCTCTGCACGGTTTCCACCCAGAAACAACATTCATCAGATAATAACCATGGAACTCTATTACATTCATCATTTTGAGTTATTTGATGGTTGTGGAGTAGATTATTTATAAAAACTTCATATGTATAATGCTTTTGACAATTACAGGACCTGGGCTGTACACCACATCATAAAACTTTTAAAGCTTTCCTCATTTCGCTATATGTTAGAGGTAGCATGTTTCTACAATATCTGCTTCTTCCTGTTGCTGTTCATCTTCAATTTACGAAGTTGAAGACATAATACTTTTACAAATATTGTCTTCTATTTGATTATCTGCAATATTAATGTTGTCGTTAATTACCATTCATTCTTTAAACCCATTTGTCATCATGTCAGACAGCTGAATTTGTAAATGTTAATCTCCAATATCACCTTCTATTTCAACACGATTTCTTAAAATTTTACACAAAAGTGGTTTCGAAATTATTAATTGTACTCCTGCATTCTGCTGGCTTATTTTCACCAATTTATCATACCGTTTTAGAAAGTACATTTTTTCTTTTTAGCCAAGATCATGTCTCTTTCTTGTGTCCATTATTGCAGAGGGTTACAATTGAACTTAGTTATCATCAAATCAACAAGTGGTGGCTACTAGACACATATGCATTGGCAAGGGATATCCAGACGCCCGTCTTTCCTTTTCTGCTCTTCCTTTGCAAAATCTTCACAGACCTTCCATTTTGATTTCGAAAACATTTTACTTTCCCATAATCAAGACCAAGAATTCTTCAACTACACTTATGGTGTAAATAATTTGTTTTCTGAACTCGTTCATAAGGTCCACAATTTCCACTCTAGAGTCTTGAATACTTTGAACGTAATTTTCTTTTAGAGCCTCATATATTCAGACCCATTTACTTTTGATTTTAAACTTGCCAGGAATACTATTATCTGTGTTGAATACATCATTGGAAGTTTCCATCTCCCCGTCTAATAGCATTAGATTTGATTGTAGCAAGCTCTTCAAAACTTCTCTCTCTCTTTCACATAAATCATCTAATATTCTGCTTTATTGTTTTTATAAGAAGTATCTCTGACAATAACCTTCTGCTTTCCAAAGCTGACAAAGGCTCATGTTTTATCTTAGGTAAATCTAACTTTTCCCGCAAAGGTGAAAATTTTTTTTAAGACAATTCCAAAAAATTCTTCAGAACCCCTCTAATAGTTTCTTGCAGTCCTTCCGTTCAGTCATAGACCACTATGAAGTTATCCTGTTTTTTAACCGCTGTTCAATGAACCCATCTACGTCTAGACTTGCGACATCTCCAAAATTAATAAAGATGGCATTCTGATGAGACCATATACTATTATGCGCACAGGATGATTATTTATATTGGTGGAAAGTACAAGAAAGTTTTTCACCGCCTTTGATGTGCAAATCACCATTGAATTCTCCCAGAAACTTCTTCTATGGTCAACAAAAATCTTCTTATGGCTCAGTTTCAAGTATTATAGATTGTTTATAAATTACTTAATACAAAATTTCTTCACTCGAACCTAGACGTAATAAAAAAGATGACAGTACTAAAATATTTTTTTCTAGAAGCAACTTTGATGTACTAACAATTGTTTTAGGAGCAAGCTCAAACAGAGCACTTGAGGTTCCGAGATGAGATTAACTCGATGAATGAAGAGGCCGAAAGGTTGGTGACTGAAGAAGATGTTTTTACAATATTCGTGCTTTCCCACTGTGGTTACAAGGTTGAACAACAAATGGCTATGAACGCTCATTCAAAAATAACAGTCATAATTGGTGGACATTCTCATACCCTTCTTTACATAGGTAAGGTGAAGTATATAAAATGTAGCTTCCTTGATGTGCTGCCTATGTGCGGTGCACACCCTGCACGTGGCAGGCTAGCCTCTAATATTCACTTTTTCCATGGATTAGTAAATTTTTGAAGAAAAGAGGAAAATTTCATGACTGACTTGATTTTGGCAAGTAACAGAATGTGACAAAATGATTATTAAGTGACATTATTGTGGAAATTTATGTTAAAAATGTGATGACATGGAAATAATGTACCTTAAACTCGTTAAAATCAAGGCAATCTTGAAAACACTTTTAATTTCCATAATAAATTATCTGATTTATCTCAATACCTTATCAATCAATAATATTAGCCTTCATAAATAAAATTATTTATGCAAGTTTCTATATTATTATTCTTGGAAAAGATGCATTTTTCGTTAAAATCCATGCACTAACAGTTTCAAATGAATGAGGAAATTGAATTTTCTAAAATTTTATTGTATGATTTTTGTAGATACACCACCTACTAATGATACAGTTGATGGTGACTATCCAACTGTTATTGAGCAAGTTGATGGTGACAAAGTTTTGGTTATTCAAGCTGATGCCTATACAAGGTATATTGGCAACATAAGTTTGTCCTTTGATGAAAAAGGTAGGCTGGCAAAGTGGGAAGGTTTGCCAATATTTTTAGACTTCGATGTTGATCAAGGTAAGTACATATTTATAATATAAGTTTAAATAAATACGTATTATTTTACTTAAGATAAAACAAAAATATTTCTTAGATCTTGCCTTATAAAACATTCAACTTTCAGAGCTTGGTACAGATGACTTAAATTTTGTCTTTAATTTTAGAACAGAATATATTGAATGAATTGGAACCTTGGAAAAACATTGTAGAAGGAAAAGGGAGTAAAGTTTTAGGTATATCTGAAGTGAATTTAGTCGAGAAGGGATGTTTCACAGGCGAATGTAACATTGGTAATTTCTTTGCTGACGCCATGTTGAAAGCAGTGAGCTCTTTTTCAAATCTAATTATTCAAAACATGCTATCTTAATAGACACATATGTTACAATTAAAATGTAAACTTGGATTGTTTTTAATCCAATTAGCTAGAAATATCTAAACAGTTTAAATACTAGCCAACATACTAGTTATTTTGTCATTTCTGGAATAAAAGATTTAATATTATTCAAATGAAAATAGCTATTTTATAAACTAATCAAGAATATTGGCTAATATATTTACTTTAATTATTAATGTAAGGTTATTATGTAAGGTAATCATCTATAAACCAACTAAATACGTGGATGGATGGATGCTTTCGTGGGCGTAGTATGGATAGGGATCCCAGACGCTCCGGGAAAGCCGGGATAGACCCAGGTTTATGACTTCTTTCCCAGCGTCCTGATAAGTTTAGTTCGGGGCGCTAAATGTCTTGGTTTTTAAGATTGTAAAATATTTATATTTCTAACAAGAATGAAGAATAGTATCCAGTTTTTCGGCGTATGTTAGCAAAACAAAATTAAAAGATGTACTTATGTTTTAGTTATAGTTAGTGTTTACAATTCAAAGTGACTTGTTATGTTGTGTGTACTCTCAATTACTGGATCAACAGTGTCGACACAATATTTCCTTTGCTAATTCTGCTTTTAGCAAAGTCGGCAATTTGCTTACAATGTGTTGCAACCCGACGAAATTGGAAACTGAGGTATTTGTGTGACCTGGTTACCATGGATAGAACTATATTTAAAAAATACATCCCAACATTAGCAGAAAAAGAACAAGAAATTGAAGAACGAATCCTGTTAGAGGTGGAAAGGAGAATCTAGCCAGATTGAAAGAAGAGCATGACTGGACTGTAATCCAATCATGCAAACAAAAAAGAGATTCCCCCTCAGATAATGTACGTAGACCCGCCAAAGACTGCTGACAGAATATAAAGTAAATCCCGATAACAGATTCCAACTAATAAGTGACAAAATTGAGGTGGAAACAAAACAACCACAGCAAAACGAAGAACCAAAGCTAAAAGTGCCCCTGATAATGCTCACGGCCGTATATGAGTATAAAATAATGACTGAAGCACTTGATGATGTTGCAAAAGGCAAATACTCAACTATAGTAAATGAAGACCGGATTAAAATCATGCCAGTGGATATCGACAGCTATAGAAAAATAATCTACTTGCTTAAAGAAAAAAACGTCGAACACCACACTTAGCAACTGAAACAGGATAAAAAGTTTCGCGTTGTTATAAAAAATGTTCATTACATCATAGATAAAAATGAGCTAAGAGTGGATATTAAAAACCATGGTTTCCAAGTCTGTAATATATACACCCCTATAAGCAAAGTCACAAAGATGCCCCTCTCCGAACCACGAACCCAAAGGGCGAACCTTTTTAAACCACCAACTAAATCCTACGCTATGACAACGCAGGGGAATAATGATGAAAATCAAGTAGCTGAAAAGCAACCGCAACAACAGTCATCGAGTATAATCGAAAGACTGGAAAATATGGTTTTCAAACTACTTAACGAAATGCGAAACATGAGGAAGCTCCTAATGAGTCTTCTAGAAAAAAAAGTATAATGGAGAACGCAAATGCTCCCCGGTTTGTGCCAAATGACACATTTCACATTGACTTTCATGTGCGGAGAGTGTGCGAAGAAGAAAGGTGCACGAGTTCTAAGTACTTGTCACGCCTCGAAGTACACCCAAACCCGTTGGCAGTAAATCTGCTACACAACAGTACTGAAACCTACCGCTTAAGGCGCCTGACACCTCTGGACCTGAACAATGCCAGTTAGATTGATCTGGTTTAGGTTAAAAAATATTACTGCAGATTCCTAACTCTCATTATACTAATTATCCACAACATTTGTTTATTGCCTTCGGGCAGATTACAATAAATACTAAGAGTTAAAAAAAAAAATGTTTTTGTTCCGTGAAGTATAATTTTACTGTTTTAGGAAAGCGGTTTGAATAATAAGTTTGTGCCTAACTATTTGAAGTGTTCTGTTCGCGTTTTTCTATTCTTGTGTAAGTTTTGTGAATACTGTATTTTTTTAATTATTAAAGTTATAACTTTAATTATAAACTGCCTAAAAGAAAATGCAGTTTTAATGAAAAATAAATGGATCTTTATCTGTGCATAATAGGATCCAGTGATAGCTCAAGAGTAAAATGTACATTGTGCAATGCAAATTTCAACATTGTCCATGGAGGTAACGCAGATATAACTGACCATATTAGCACAAAAAACATAAGAACAGTATTTCTGCAAAATGTTCAAGTCAATCACTGACATCATTTTTTGGATCTCTTAAGGTGGGCAACCAAGAAATGGAGTTGGCTGCACATAAGGCTACAGTTTTTTTTCACACTGTTAAACACAACCACAGTTTCCAATCTATGGATTGTACGGCTTCTATTTTTAAAAAATTCTTAAATAAAAAATGTACATACGCACAAACAAAGTACAAAGCTATTACAGCTAATGTCTTAACACCACATGTAAGAAGTGAAATATTGGAAGATCTGAGGAATACAAAATATTGTTGTGTATCCACAGATACATCTAATCATATTGATGTAAAGATTGTACCTATTATTGTGAGGTATTTCATTGCTGATAAAGGTATTAAGACAGAAATCTTAGAATTGTCCAGTCTCCCTGGAGAAACTTCTGATCTGAGTTGTGATCACAGTTTAAATGCCGCCCAAAAATACAACGTTTTGATAAAATAATAGGCATTTCAGCAGATAATATCAACACAAACTTTGGCGGAATTGTATTGCGTCAAAATGACATCTATTTACATAGTGATGTGAAGGCGGAAATGAAAAAGCTTTGTGAAGAAGGTTTGATAACTGAAGCATCATTTAGAAATAACATCTCTAATTTCTATACGTCTGCAGTGCAATATATTCATGAATGGACCCTAAATCAGTTTAGTGCATTTACCAAAATGGAATAGGCTTGCTTGAGTACACCTTTATCTTGGAAGAATATTATGGAAGGTGTCAAAGAAATTAAGACCATTTTACCAAATTTTAACTTAAATGAAGAGAGCATATTTGATGATTACAGCCATGTTAAAATATACAACTGAAGATAAAATTAAAGAATGGAATAATTCCAGTTGTAAACTTGTACATAAATAGGTGGAAAGAGATTTTTGGTCATTTTGATAAAGACCGAATCACTTACAATGAAATAGGGTCAATTTTAAGTTATTGTATGATCTTGCCAGGATTAAATGCTTCTATTTAACGTGTTTTTTTGTTGATGAATATATTATGGATAGATTAAAGGAATCACTTACAACTGGACACAGTTATCTCCATTATGCTTGTTAAGACTCATTACAAAAACATATCATGTTAAAAGTTTTTTGATGTAGTAGCAAAGAATCCATTCTTCAGCCAAATATGATGATTCTGCAAGTAAAATAAGACAGGCAACAACCAGTAAGAATACTCAAGAAGCGATAGAATTATGAATTTGTTTTTAATTTTTAAATATGTTTAACTTTTTTTATCAGTGGCAGGTTCTTTTACAAGAAAAATTAAAATTGTAACACTTAATGCACTTTTTAAAAATCTTCACCGAAACAGAATTCTGCAAGTAAAATAAGACAGGCAACAACCAGTAAGAATACTCAAGAAGCGATAGAATTATGAATTTGTTTTTAA